>ML777508.1:560042-573092 GCA_009831015.1 Picea engelmannii
AGAGAAGGGGTGACAGAGAGGGAGTGGGTGTGAGAGTCTGAGGCATGTCAAGGTAAGGTATAGATCTAGGTCTTTCCATGCCTTTTTTTGTCTAAATCTTGCCATGTCTAGGTATGAGCATGTATAGGAGTGTGAGGGAGAGAGAGGGAGAAAGACAAGGTGGGTAGAGAGGGAGTGTGAGAGTGAGATAGAGAGTGGGGGTGGGGTAGATGTAGGAGAGGGAGGAAAAATATAGAGAAGGAAGGAAATGATTTTTAGGAGTGCATGCACGCTCTAGAGCACATGTGTGCTTGTTTGAATTATTTTTTCTGGGGCGGGATTGACAAGGTGTATGCTGACTTGGTTCTCTCAGATTTAGGTTCGGGATGACAAACCTAGTGGTTCAATCTACAAATTCATTAAAACCTCCATTTTTGTGAATACCCCTCTATATCTCTGTCTTTGATGTTATTTTTCCATAGGATAAACAATTCAGTTGTTGACGAAATTATAGACATAGATCGAGTCGTCTATGCATATTTCAAATATCAATTTTTTTTTTAAATTATTATTGTTTACTATTTTTAATCTATTTTTGTCTTCATATATATCAAAATCCTAGAATACATACCTCTCATATTTCTGCTATAACTTTTTCTTGGATTAACCATTTCTCAAAAGAGTATTATGTGTCACAAGAGGATACTGATACCTACGATCTAAAAAAATGGTTTAGCCTACACGAACAAAAGACATTGTAATTTCAGGCATATGCTGATTTTGATAATTTTAAAAAAATGTAGAATTAATATTTAAAATTTCCAAAAGATACACAACACAAAAGAAATGGGTTCTCTACAAGTATACAAGTTTTTGGAAATAAATTCCATCATTAATACACTCAACACCTGCTTGAACGGAAAACATATACCTTATATTTTGTTAGAAAAATAAGATACCACTTTTAGAAAAAAAAACAAATTTGACCTAGTTATTCACAACGTCTATGAATAAAAGTTGTATATTCGGAAAGCTAATTCAATTTCCTACATTTCATATTCTTACACCATATTCAAATTCATTGTAAAAGTACCTCGAATAGCCCCTACAATCTAACATATTGTTGTTTTTCCAGGTTTGCATTTCCACTAACGCATCATGAGAGACCATCATTAGCTTGCACTCACCCTTTGGTTGATTGAAGTTCAATGATTATCACATGTTTTGTTGCCTCTTTTGAGTTTGCAATTCCTTCAAATTGTGAAATGCAAATAACTTCCCTAGGTTAACTTGATCCTTTGGTTCAATTCATATCATCAATAGTTTGATCCTCATCAGTTGTAGGTATTCAAAGTTCTGTTACCTTGATTCAAAATCCTTCTAAGTGTTTTACATGTTTGTTGTTGGGATCCTTTTCATTGATTTGAAGGTTTCTTATGTTTCATTAAGCCTTGTTTTTTAGTCTTGTGTTTTTCTCCTCTTGGGAAAAATCTTTTGATCCCTTAAGTATACTCCTGAGCTCTTTTGGACTTTTTGGAACTTTGCATTGATATTTTATCTTTGCTACTTGAATTTTGAGGTTTCATAAACTGGTTTTCCTTTACTTTGCATGTTTGGGTTCTTGTTTGAACAAGTGTTGAAAGAATATTTGTGTTTGGATTATTTCGGTCTAGCTGAGTGCTTGTTTTCTTCACCTTCTTTAGATTTTGGGTTCTTTGAAAGTGTCATTTAGTACTTTCATTCTGATTGAAGGCGAAAAAAAAGAAGAGTCTTTTTTGAGTTTTCATGTAATTTGAAAAGAAGAAAACAAAATTTTTTCATTCTACTTTTATAAGTGGAGTTTTGGACATTTATTTGCGTTAAGAAGAAAAAGATCTCTTCTCCTTTCCTCAGATAGAATTCATCAAAATAAGATCTTTGAATATCATTCTTTCTACATGGTTTTAGAGTCGAGTCATTAAAACCATAAGTTTCATCTTCAATGCCCTATTGAGTAATGAAAAACCCTTAAAAGGAATGAGGCACGTAATCTAAAATCAATTAGACTTTTTGTTCTTTGATAACATACCAACAAGTATAGGATTTTAGGGCATTGATAGTAGGGTGGAGAGTTAACTCTTCAAGGACATAGGAATGATACTATAGAATAATAGAGAGTGTAAAATCTAGTAGTAGCAATTAACATTAGTTGGGAAAGATCCTCTCACACAAGAGTCAAACACGAGGTCAAGCAAAGTGATCGGTTGAGATTTACTCTCCTATGTTTTCCTAGTGGGACTATTGCAAGTTTGGGGCTTTGAAGAGTGGAAAGTCCTTGAGATGGCACCACTTATTCTTATCTTCTGGGTCATGGATTTGTGTCCCAAATTCCCATACCCATTTTCTTGTTTTTACTGTTGACTGTACCCCCCCCAGCCGTTCATTGTGAAATGGTAAACATAGTAACCTCTCCTATGATTCCACATAGGTGACTACAAGTGGGATTCCTTGTGGTACTTGCGACAGATGTTCGATCTCAGCTTTAGCGAACCAGGAGGGTATTATCCTAGTGGCTCTTACTTGCACCTTGGGGGATTGTTGCATGAAGGTTATCGTAAATGTTTCTTGTTTCTTTGTTGAAGGCCTCATCTCCTATCTCCAAAATATCCTTAATTAATTTCTCCCTATCATAAGGGAGTTGATTGCTGTTGTAGGGACTTTAATAGTGTGTGACTTTTTACATTTGGCAGACCTTAGGTTGAATCCGTGTCGATGGTGACAATTCTTAAGGTTACCAACCAAGGGACCCCTTTTCACGGGGAACCTTATGCTTTTCCTTCTTTTGGAAACGTTGGTCCTCCCTACATTGCTACATTGAATCTTCCTGGTTTCACTGTGGGGTTACCAGTATGGTTATTTTCCACTCCTTTGTTATCAAATGCCCCTGCTACTCCCCAAGCAATCTCTCCACCACAAGAAAATCAACCTATTATTGACCCTTTTCCTTCTTCACTTGTCGTGTCTTCTTCCCTTTCTTCTTCTTCACTTGGTGAAAACGTTGAAGCTAATAATTAGAAGGCTAAGACGAAGAAGAAAAAGAAGAATAATAAGAAGCAAAATAAGCAAGGGGGAAATCAACCAACCACTGTGGTGAGTGTTGATAATGTTAAAAATCCGACCTACATAGGTCTCAAGCCCAAATTCCCTTACAGGAATTAGGGTGACCACCTTCTTAAACATTTCCCTAGTATTCCCAAGGTTTTATAAGTGTGGTCCACGAGTTCTCAACAAACCATGTAGCCAGCCGTTGCAGGTCATGCTGGTGATAACCCATCAGCTAGTAATCATAAGGTTGGGGACCAAAAGGGTCAAGTGAGGATTCATTTCCGATTATGTGGGGATATGCACCTCACTCACCTTTTCCCTTGTATGGATGAAGCTTCGCAATTGTTGGAAGCCATTGTTGTTTCCTAGCAACAACCCCCAACTACTTCCCATGATTCCTCTCCCAACCAACCATTGGTTGATGAAATGGTTGGTCTAATTCAATCCTCGGTCAATCCCACTCTTCCTTTGGAGAGTGAAGTGGATACCACTCAAGTTTTTCTTGTCACTTCATATTCCTCCGGACAAGGGGGCGTTTCACCCATTTCAATGGAATCCATTCCAAGTACTAAGGTCATTTCCTTTGATTGGAATAGACTGGTGGAGCCTCGCCTTCCTTCATACCTGCCTTTCCAAATCATTGTGCAGGTTTGCGATAAGGTCAAGACACATTGCACTATTGTTGACGAAGGCACTTTTGTTAGAATTTTATCCTCAACTTGTTGGAAAGATTTAGGTTCCCCTAAGATTGTGTTGGTTACCCATCATCTGTTGGATTTTAATAAAATATCCAGTGAGACTTTATGGATCCTTCCTCAGATGCCCATCATCCTAGGAGGGAAAATTGTTTGTATCGATGTCATGGTAGTCCAGGGCCCCTTGGACTTTAATTTACTCCTTGGGAGAGACTATGTTTATAGTATGAAAGTTGTTGTGTCCACACTCTTTCGAGTGATGCATTTCCCTCATCATGTAAACATTATGACCATTGACCAACTTTTATTCATAAGTCCTGATTTGACTGTCGATCATCCAACTTCTCTGAATGTTCCTTATATGAAAGTGGTATCCCTCCCACCATAGGTTAATTATGTGGTATCATGTCTGATGCCTTCAACTATTAATGAGAAGGAGCCTATCACTATATGCTTGACTTATTTAGACTCAGATCCAATGGTTTACATGGTGAACCCTTCAATGGGGGTTTTAGAGTTTGATCTTTCCTCCATTACCCATATTGATTCTCTTGACATAAATCCTTTCCAGAGCACTTTCCTTCCATCCAATGAGTACCTCTTAGAAACCATGGTCAAGGTCCATGAGCATAATTCGTTTTCTATGTCAAGGTCGTTAAAAAATGAAACAAATAACCATGAGCATAGTTTCATTCTCTGTTTCAAGATCGTAAAAAATGAAACCAATCCCGAGCATAGTTCATTTTTCAGTTTCAAGATCGCTAAAAAATGAAACGAACCTCGTGCACAGTTTCATTCTCTGTTTCAATCTCATTTAAAAATGAAACTGACCCAGAGCACAGTTTCATCCTCTGTTTAAATATTGTTTAAAAATGAAACCAACCCCGAGCATAGTTTTATCCTCTGTTTCAAGCTCATTTAAAAATGAAACCAACTCTGAGCAAAGTTTCATCCTCTGTTTCAAGCTCGTTTAAAAATGAAACAAACCTCGAGCACAGTTTTATCCTCCGTTTCAAGCTCATTTAAAAATGAAACCAACCCTGAGCACAATTTTATCCTTTGTTTCAAGCTGATTTAAAAACGAAACCAACCCCGAGCACAGTTTCATCCTTTGTTTCAATCTCGTTTAAAAATAAAACCAACCCTGAGCACAGTTTCATCCTCTGTTTCAAGCTTGTTTAAAAATGAAACCAACCATGAGCACAATTTTATCCTATGTTTCAAGCTCGTTAAAAAATGAAACCAACCCTGAGCATGGTTTCATTCTCTATTTCAAGCTCGTTAAAAAATGAAGGAGACACTCTGAGAAAAGTTTCATTCTCTGTTACAACCTCATTAAAAAATAATACAGATAACCACGAGATTAGTCTTTTTTATTTCTCGTGCTCATAAATACATGAGAATAGGTTACCAAGTATACTTTTATCACTTTTTGGGGCTTGTAAAAACTATACAAAAAAGGAACTCTTTGGATTTTCCTTTAATCTCTTTTTAGACTCTCTAAACATGAAAAGATTGTTGACTGAGCTTGTCTCCTTTCACACTCATTAAAATTATTTGAAAGGGAATCTATTCGATGTAATTTTAACCCTTTTTCATACCAGATGGACTAATTACGAAAAATGAATACTCTAGTTAACATTGGCTAGAATATTTCTCCCTGGTATTGTTTCACATTTTTTCGGGATTGGGGGACTAAATTTATGAAAAAGAACACCCTTGGAGTCTTCTTTAAGATATTTTCAAACTTTCTAAACATGAAAGACCACCAAGTTTATCTTCTATAGGCTCGTAAAATTATACATTGAAGGACCCATATGGGATTGAACCCCTCCTTCTTCAGGTTCATTAAACATGTGATGAGGGACTCATCGAAGATGAGCTATATCAAGCATATGTTATCCTTCTCAAGCTCTTTAAAAAACAAAGAGGTACTCGTTGTTCATGGTGGGGGAAAAATTGAGGGAAGGGGGTTGGTTTTTGAAAATCATTATGGTAGTTGTTTGTTGTCACCCTTGAAAATGGCACATGTTTGTATCTTGTCTTACAATTGGGTAATCTGCTTGTCTCTGAGTCATACCAATCCCATGAGTCATTATACTTCTTCGGCTCACCTGAAGAGAGCCCCATTTATCATCGCACTATGTTTTTGTCTATCTCTAATAGAGTCAATGATTCCAAGTATTTTTTCATGCCTCACAATGTTTAAGGGAAATTCTAACTCAAATAAACCACTCTGTAGTGTTACCAACCTTCATCCTCATGTCAGTTTGTACTCATTTGATCTATCGTATTACGTCACTTTCCTGTGTCAGTTTCATGTTGATGATGTGCGAAACATCATGGCTCTCCTTCAACGAGTTCATTCATATTGAATTCAACACATTATACATGAATTATAGTTAGAAATCAGTTAGCACCTTTGAACATGCATGTCTTGATGGAAGGTCTCTTTGCTTTCGACAATAGGTTTACATCATTGACCTCTGATCAAATGATTCCATGAATGTTCAACTTCAACTCATTTATTCACATTTGTTGAAATGTATTAGGGTACCTTGGAAGTCATTTTCATCATTGGTGATTTTCCTTGCGCTTGTTAATGGTATACATCAATGACTGGTAATCAAGTGGTTTTTACCATGTTCGACATCAACACATCTATTCACATGGCTAGAATCGTACTACTTTGGGATTGAGACGAAGACCCTGGGAACTCCTTAGGAACCCAGGTTGCAATGGAGACTATTTGAGTACTTAGAATATTCCAGTATAATCATCACGTTGGCAATATTATATATATATATATATATATATATATATATATATATATGATGTCACATTGATCCAATTTGTATTGGTCCATGGCTATGTTTTTTCATATTGTAGCTCCATTGTGTATTCTTTCATGGATACGACCTGACTGAGTCATGGAGATATGGATCCGCATTGTATGTTTGGTGTCCATATCCTTAGTTAGTAATTTCATGGATCCACGGTGTATTGGTCAACGACCATTCTTTGAGTCAGTGTATTCCTAGCATGGGTATGCCTACCTCGAGGATGATATGTATATATTGTTTGATGTTTGTTTGGAGCTTCCACATGACTCTCCTATTCTAGCACCCTGACATACATATTTTTGTAATTCTTTTCAGCCATAATCTTTTCTTATGACCTCACACTTTAGGGGGCATCTGTTACACACTAGTGTCACACTACCAAATGCCACAACTATTATGCACCTAAGTGTTTCACACCAAATTTCACACCTAAGTGTTGAACTTAAGTATCACACTTTACCAAGTGTCACACTTAAGTGTCGCAAATTCATCACCATGAAGAAGTGTTTGTCATGACCCATGTAAAAGTTGGAAAGGAAACCTATTAGTTGGAGGTCGAAATACTACCTTTTTCCTTAATATTTTGTCCTTGTTTGAGCTTCATCTTCCCCCTGCCCATATACAAGGAGGGATAAACCCTTATCATCGCTCCCCAAGAGTGTATTAGGGAGCTATAATCCCTTGTTGATTGCCTTGTGTAAAGTTATAGGGGGCCAATGAAGTAGCTGTGACCATCATTCCTTGATTTGTGAGGTTGTTTCTAAGAGATTTTAGTTTTTTTAGGGTTTGGTTTCAGCGACGAGCCCTATTCAAGGTAAGGTCAATCTTGTTGGTTGAGTCAAATACTCATTTGACGACATCCTCTCCTCAAACCTATTCTATGGTTGTGATGCCTCATTGCCTATATAATGGAGGCCATACTTGAGTGAAATGAGGAGAGAAATGAGAGCATCATACTTATGATTTTCTGAGATAATAGGGTTGGAAAGGAGATATTGGAGGAGCTGTTGCAACATCAATATTGATATTGTAAGTGCTTCACTATTATTTTCTTTCCATTAATACATAACCTGACCTATTCCTCTCATGCCTATGTGTTCAATATATGTATGTCTATTTTTGTCTAATTCATCATAGATGGATTTGTTTTTATTTAACAATATAGTATGGAACAAGGAGTTTTCATTTTTTTCCTTGCAAGAATTTTCTTGCACCTAGAAGATTGGACACCAATATCAAAGGTTGGAGCAGCGAGGACAACTAACGTATAAAGGTAAGTCATTCATATTTCTCTTCTCATTCTAATTGTTGAAATAGGTCTAGGGGGGAAGTAGTACACCATTTGTTTTCCTTCTATATTGAATCAAAGAGGGGTAATGATCCAAAGGGGGTTTCACCTGTCTGCAGGGGGGGATTTACCACAACACTTTCTTTCTGATTCATTCCTCTATGGATTTAGGAGTATTATATTGATTTTTAATTACATGTTCCCAGAGTCTAGAGACTTGTATCAGTATCCATACATTTTTCACTACAAGATCCTTTGAAAAAAGAATATGTTCTTTAGGCCCCATCCAACTTGATATTTTGGAACAACTAGTTTTTTCTAGGAGGCTAGAACCATCCCTTTTTCTCCTACCTTTATAGACCAAATGAACATGAATCTTAACTATTTGATTTTTTCTAGGGCTCCTTTTGGAAGTACAATTATTTTTTTCTATATTAACAATAATCTTTTAATTTTTATTTTCTATATCAACAAAAAAAATGACATATATTTTACAAATTGAATTAATTTAAATAAACTTAAATAAAATATAATATTTTATTAAAAAAATATTCGTTAAATTTTATTAAAATAACTTATTTAAAAAATATATATTTTGTCTAACCTATTAATGAACTTGGTAGAATATCAAATCCTAATCAAAAAAATAATTAACCAACTTACAAAAACAATAATGTCAATTCTAGGTTTGAAGAGAATTTGCTAACTAACCTACAACAAAAGTAATGTCAAGTTTGGTATACACCATATCATACATTAGTCTTCCAATTGCATTCAAGTATGGCAATTTCTTCATTTCTTGCAACTTGAGTTGCATCTCTGAACTCATTTCCTTAGATTATCTCACTCCAATTTCATGGAGTTGGACTCAACTTGGATTTACTCATCCCAAATCTTTGATCTGGATGATGTAGAGAAAAAAATGAAGGAATAAATATAAATGGAAAAGAAAATAGATATTACAAATAGCACATTACCATAATGAAACACAAATTCTATTAATGAATGAAATGGAAAAAAAATGTAAAATTCAAAGTGATACAAGCTAGCTAGAATGGTCACTAGCCTATCTTTGAAGAGAGATGTGACAACTATGCTAATTCATAAGAATATATTACAAGAGGGAAAAAATTCCTTTTAATGCAAAGCATGATGCCCCAATATGCAAAAAAATAAAGATACAAAATCCTAACCCTAGGAAATGAAATGGAAAAATGAATGCAAGATAGGAGGAGGCTAGTTAATACGTCAACTTCCCAAGGCCATAATATTTTCTTGTAAAACTCCATTTAGAGAGTTTCTTATATTGTTATAAATATTAATCTGTGCTTATGTGTTTGGTAGGTCATGCAATAAAATATTCCGTGGCCTATGTCAACTACCAAAAAGGACTGGGAAATGCCCAAAAAACATCTCAAAAGTTTGGGAATTGAAAAACTATAGTAGATCTACTAAGATGTGAATCCATTCCAATTTAGTCGAATAAGTTGGTGGCTGCCAATATCCACCTTGATTAATCATCCCCCTTAGGAACCAATGGTGTCCAGTGCAACAAGTTCCACCATAAGACAAGGAAACTTCTGCTGAATTGGACTCCTAATGAGCCACTTTCCTTGGTGGAGGAGTTTCCTTGCTTTGAGAACTTGATATATTATATTATTTGTTGGTGGGTTCCATTCATCTTAGTGTCCATGATCTGATTGAATGTTTCTTTCTCAATGCAATCAAGATTGGTTCTATACACTATTAAATTTGAACGTTTTTGCGACGAAGTAGAGATGAATTTTCGTCGGCATAGAGTCGTTTTTGCGACCAAGATAAATTTTTTTTTCGTCAGAATTCATTCGTCAGTCTAGTGACCACACATGGATCTTCTCCGGTCTAGAAACCGGAAAAAGAAGCCTATTCACAATAGGAAAATGTTCAGCTAGCGATGAATTTTAATCGGTCAAACGACTAATATTAGTCGCAAGAACGACCAAACCATCAGTTAAAAAGGTCAAAAGAAGGAGGATCAGTTAGTCTCTAACTGACTAACGATAAACAGGTTGGTTGTTCTAGCGACTAACAGGTTAGTTTCTAAAGCGACCAAATTGTTGATGTTTGCGACCAATTTTCTATACTAGTGACAAATAGGGTGATCGCTCTAGCGACTAATAGGTTAGTCGCTAAAGCGACCAACCTATTGATGTTTGTGACCAATTTTCTATACTAGCGATGAACAGGTTGGTTTCTCTAACGAATAACAGGTTGGTCACTAAAGCAACCAATATTGGGGTATTTTAAAAAAAAAAAATTTGTCATTCACACAGGATCTATGCAAATCTGACCATTCACACTTCCTTCATTGCACTTATCCCTAAAGTTGAAAAGTTGAATTCCTTTGAGTATTTTCATCTGATATCATCGTGAAACTTCATTTACAATATCCTTTCTAAAGTGATTGCTGCATGTTTGAAAATAATATTATCAAAGGTTATATCCGTGGAACAATTTGGATCTGGAGGTCGATTCATACACAAGGGAGTGGGATATACATAGGAAGAACTACACACTATTATTTGGTCTTCGTTTTGTTAGAGACATACATACGTACAAAGAACTTTTGGATCTATTATGTAAGGTGACGAGTATGGAGGTCAATCTCCTAAAATCTTCCATAAGTTTCAATGAGTTGCAAGATGAAGTAACATACATGATCCACCATCTTCAATATAGGGTGGTCTAGATGCAAAATGAACTAAAATATTTTGGTTTTATACTAAAGCCCTATGGCTATGGTATCAAGGATTGGAGATGGCTTCTAGGGAAAATAGAAGGGAGGATGCATTTTTGGTGCCACAAATGGTTGTTGAGGGGCAATTGATTGACATTAGTAAAAGAAGCGTTAGAGGCGATCTCCATGTATTGGATGTGATGCTTTTGGCCCATATACACAATGAGGTTTTAGATAAAATATGAAGGCTTTGCTTTGAGTTCATGTGGAAGGGAAATAAGGACAAAATGGGATATCACTTGTCTCATTGGAAAATAATTGCAAGGCCAAAAAAACAAGGAGGATGGGGATTAAAGAAGTTACCACCCTTCGAAAAAGCACTTGTTGCCTAGAGCCTTTGGAATTTGATGGTTTATGGAAGCACATAATCTATCAGAAATATATGGCTCCGAGGATGGGCTGTGACAATAATTTATTTCTGCCAGAAGATTTGGTTCAACATCTTCGTCATCAAGGTTTGAACAAACTAAACCAGATTGCAGATGAGGGATGGACAAATATATGGCACCAGAGGTGGTTTTCTGCTATCGATATTGGCTTAGAAGGAGATGTTGTAGGTTATTTGTCCAATTTCATCTCTTCCTTGATCTACGACCATGTCCACTTAAGAAGTGAAAGCGATGAATTAATATGGAACTGAAATAAGGCCGAAGGTCGATATACTTCAAAATTAGGTTATGAGGTGGCACATTGGTGGTCTCTCAAGATCTGGAAACTTCAAGCACCTAAAAAAACAAAAATTCTGATGTGGTTGGTGCTGATGGATAGAATTTATACTTGGGACTATCTACAGAATAAAAACAAACAAGGACCATGTATATGCTACCTTTGTATAAATGTGGATGAATATGTATCTCACATTTTCACTAGAGGACCATACTCTCTTCAAATTTGAAGTGATACTTGCTAATGGATTGGAATTAATAATTTTTGGTGTTGTTTATCTCTTGAGGAGGGATTGGCAATTTGGTATAACAATTCTAAGATAAAAAAAATATCATGCAATACCATTCCTCACTTTGTGGGGTATGTGGTTGGCACAAAATTCCATCCTCTTTTATGATTGACCATTGTTAACAATTCAAGTTTCCACATAGATTGTTGGAATAACACAACATTACATAGTATAAGGGGTGACTAAGAGGTCGTGGATCATTGGAAAGTTGGTTTGGGACAATTATTTCCCTTAGGGATTCTACGATGGTGCTTGTCAAGGGAAAGACTCATAGTGTGGCATAGGAGGAGTCTTACATATCCACGAGGGATACCAGCAGAATTTTACGCCAGTGTGGGTAGTGGCACAAACAACAAAGTAGAAATTTTCACTTTTAAAGACTTATTGAAGTTGGCACTAACAAAGCACATTTCAAGAATTCAGTTTTTTAGTGATTCATCCTTTGTTGTAAATTGGATGAAGGTAGAACACATGATACGAGGCATTTCCTTGCAGGCTTTAGTTGATAATATTAAGGTAATTTCTAGACAATTCAACCATATTATCTGGTCAAACATATTATGAGAACTTAATAGGGAGGCAGATGCACTATTGAAGATCGGGTTGACTCATCCAATGGGAACCTTAAATATAAAAGAATTCAAGTCAAGAAACATCATTGAATATTCCATGGATATGTGATATAGAAAACATCCCATGTGTTTTTTTGTTTACAATTGTGAATTAGTTTCATTAATGGTGCAATTTTTGTTTTGAACTCTTAATGTTCTTCTATTTAGAATGTAATTGTAGGAAGCATGTGACCATTTAAGAATAGTTTTGTTTAGGAGAAGAATTATATGTGCTCTCTTTTCAAATCATTGAATATCCCTTGATCCCTCCTTCTTAAATATACTTACACTTMRACTACATGGGTAACACAACCTRCCTATCTTGTMGAATTCAAAAGAACCAGAAGAATGTACCTTTTATTCTCCTATGAATAAAAAGTATTATTTTTTCCTTGGAAAAAAATGATAAGGAAAACTACATTTTTATAAAGCAAGTTGCATTATACAACTTATTATTAATGAACGATGTTAATAGAACACTTCTCCTTCCACATAATGAAATAAACCACTTAAAGAGAATAAAACATCTCCCACTTACACAAAATAAAAACATAAAATTCCATAGGGTTCAAGTGACCTTGCTCTGATCCCACTTCTTCGGGGTACCTAAGATAAAGGTCCCTTAGTTATCAAGGTGATAGTCCCAGTTGAGATATAATACATATCATGATTTGTATCACACACAAATGAAATTTTTTAAACAACCAAAATGAAACACAAGCTAAATAACAAATCAAGAAATCATATATGCAGCCAAGTAAACTCATTTGGAATTAATTTTGAATAAAAAATACAAGAACATTCAACTACTCTACAACC
>ML777508.1:625144-659070 GCA_009831015.1 Picea engelmannii
GAAGTAATGAGTGTATTATAATTCAAAGTGAATACAAAATAAATTATTTCAATAATAAATTTAATGGAGAAATTAGAAGTGGGTTAACCTTAAAATAAGGAAAGTGGGGCCAAGTGACCTAGAAGATGTTTTTAAGGAAGCTAATTGGAGAGTATAAATAAGAGACAAGGCTCTCTCATTTTAATAACACTTGAGCATATTGAATACCTATAGGTGTCTGAGGTAACCAAATAATATCTAAGCCGAAATTCTGAGGAAAGTGAAGAAAAGAAGGCCGAAATGAAAGGAAGGGTAAATTCTTTTGATGGTGCTTTCTAAGGTATGTTATTTGCAGGTCATCTCACCATTTTCGCTATAAATTTGTTTCTATAATGATTCAGATCGTGAAATTGCTATGCCATTGATAAAACATATCCAAGTATCTGTGGTAAAAAAATCATCTTGTGGGTCATTGTATTTTGGGATTTACACTTCGTGGAAAATAGGGTTTGTGGCTAGTCTTGAAACTAGTCAAAAACAGGTGTTTCGGGTAAAAACGTCATAACTTATTCATAACAGATCCAAATTCAGTGAAAAAAATGTGTTGGTTAGGGTATAGTATTTAGTATGTTGTGTAATAGTTTCAGATCATTTCAACAAATATTTAGTGTGGGGCACGCTCTATAAGGTCACTCTCTAGAATAAGACAAAATTCAGAAAGGTATGCTATTTTTGCTGTAACTCCTTTTCTGAGAGGTTCCAAGTAGTGACACTTCGAGGAATTGTACAAAACACACTGAAGAACATTGTGTACCAGTTTCAGATCTTTATACATTACAGGTACAAATTTATGATTACTTCAAGTTAGGATTGTTGACTAATCCAAAACTAGGCATGTGAGACTAAAGAAAAGTTTGATGAAAATGCTAGTCTCTTGTTGTTAAAGTTAAGGAAGGTTTGCAGGATTGTGATCATATACACGAGGTATATTATAGAGCTACAAATTAGATTTGTATGATGAAATTGATGAGGGCTTTTGGTTGAGGTACATGTTGAGTACATGGTTGAGACAATTAGTTGATGAGTTGGCACATACATGAGATGTATAGTTGATGATGTTAGTACATATTGATGAGTAGTTGACACATGATTGGTACATACTTGGTACATGGTTGGATGCACTTTTTTTATGGTACAGGTTGATTACAGGTTATTTGGTACAGGTTGGTGCATGGCTGATGCACTTGTTTATGGTACAGGTTGATTACGGGTTGAGGTACAGGTTGATGCATGATTCAAATTTATTGGTACAGGTTTACAGCGGTATATCTCACAGTGATAGGTTGACAGTGGTTCCATCATTCTACTTTGACTTCAAGGTGGCAGGACGGGGCAAGGACAGGTGGTTGTAGCCAACTTCTGGTTGTAGCTGGATAACATAGGGGGTTGTAGCCTCCTTCTGGTTGTAGCCAGAGAATTGGGGAGTTGGAGCTTCCCTCAGTTTCTAGCCTGAGAAACTAGGGGGTTGGAGCCTCCTTCCAGTTGCAGCTGGAAAACAAAGGAAGTTGGTGCTTCCAATGAATGTAATTCTTCAAGACATATAAGAAAAAACATTCCGTGGTTTTCTCTCGATTTGGGTTTCCATGTAAAACACTAGTGTACTGTGTACGTGTGTGTTTGTTCATTTTTTCATTGCTTCTTTACTCTGCAGTTATTGGCTGATAATGCTTTATTGATATAACACTTGGATTATATGGTTAAAAAGGATTAAATTTATCTATTACTGATTCAGCCCCCCTCTCAGTAATCCAACATGCGCTGCTCATAACTCTTAGCAGTGGGTCACCCCCAAGATGGGACTAAAATCCACCTGGGTAAAGGGATTCCTAGCTAGGATGATGTATCTCAGACAACAAGAACAACTCCATCAGGTGCCAACTACAACTAACAACCTACAGTCTCTCATTCCCTGGATGCATGCCCCACTGCAGGAAGTGTGCCTTTCTCTGCTCAACATTCCTTCGTTGCCCCACTTCCCTTCCAGGGCTTCAACAACAGGTCGGACAGGAAGTCTGAGAGCACTGTAGTTGCGGCTTGGCTCCCTCAGGAAATCAATTCCCAACAATTCTCTCACCTATAGAGAGTTTCTTACGGGCTTTAAAACCCGCCTCTTCAGTCTCCTGTGGGCTTGACAACCCCCTTCTTCAATCCCATGGGCCTGACAACCCGCTTCTTCAGTCCAACTCTTAAGTCAACCAGGTGCAAGTGGTGGTAGAAGTAATGTTCAAGGTAAAGTATAGGTGATGGAATCAATGACCTTCAGGTAAGGTGCAGGTGATGGAAACAACATCATTTGGGTAAGGTACAAGTGCATTTCTCATAACAAGAAAGTACAGGTTACTGTTGAAGGAGTGTGTGCAAGATGGAGAGGTTTGAATGATGGAGTGAATGCAACCCCTCTAGCAGGAATCAATGGCTCATGAAAAAATCCCAAACTCTTTGTATGCATGTCCCAAATCGAACAGTTGTCTTCATGAAGCTTCATGGGCTCCACTTGTAATTCATTCCCTTCCCATAGGAACTTAGGATAACATAGGTTATGTACATACCTTAGTCTTTAGGAATAATATTATAATATTCCTTTGGAATTAAGCCTTCTAGCTTAGCCCCTTCCTAGGCTATTATCCCCCCCCCCTTTCCCTTACTGGTGGAGTTTAGTCCCCCATACGCTTTTATCGTGGTTGGTCTACACACAATGATGTGTTTAATTAATTATATAAGTGTTTACATATACACAAATAGGCTCATTGGCCTTTAGCATCTAGGATCTCCAGCTTAGTAATCATATAATCCTTCTGGCCTATAACAACCTAGCTCACCAACCCATAAAACATATTTACAATTACATTTACAATTGGGGTTCAACCTAGGGGTATTACATTCCCCTCCTCTTATTTATGCATTGTCCTTAGTGCATTATATACCATGTAAAAATTCAAAATTCTTCAAAAATCTCCAAGCCTTTACTATTGGAAGCTTGTTATCCACCTGATGCTCTTCTTTCAAGCACCAATTCATGTATTCATACTGTAGCTGGAAGTCATTTTCTTTATTCCATAGAGCTACTTCAAGAAAGAATTCAACTCATTGTTCCATTTACATGCCCTCATGATTATAGATTATCATGCCATAAACACTCTTGAGTTTCCTCTTCCTTGTTGCACTCACCCTTCCAGGCTCAGGTATCCCTTCACTGCTACACATTCCCTCAATGATCCATCTTTCCAAGGCTTTCACACACAAGGAGAGCACCAAATCATCATTAGAACCCCACCAAGTTTCTACATTTATAAGGCTCTAGTGTCTCCAATAATAGTTCTTTCCAAGAATTCCAACTTTGATCAATATTATCTCATATGTATCACACACATACAATTATTATGAGAGAACATTATAAAAATTCATTTAGAAACTCAAACTTATTTCATAAGGAATTCATTTTTTCCCCAAAATATGAAATTCTATCTCATAATTTTTCATGGTTTTTGCATTAGTAGGATGCATTCTTCCTTATGGATTTTAGCAAGCACCATACTAGATACTATTTTTCCTGCAATGCTTCCATATTGCATTCAATCAACAGATTATCAATATTTTTTGTACATAATACTGTCATTGCAATATGTACCAAAACCTTACAAAATGATCTTAAGATTGTCTACACCTATCGATTCAATCACAACTATCAAACAATTTATTAAACAGAATGACTTATCATTCTATGCATGTGCATGTTCACAATTAATATCAGTAACTTCATTACTCTATTTTCTGAACAAAAAATTTCTTGTATTCAATGCTCATGTGGCTACTTGACTTGCAACTTTTATGTTGTTATGTCTAACAACTCTTGAAATGTTCTCAACTCCATGAGTTAGTAATACTTGTAACATTTTCGATGTTAGTATAATTATTTTTATTCAATAACATATATGCATGCACTCACAAAACACATTCAACAAATTATTTTAAGTATACAATTCTATCATGCATAAGTGTAACTATACCACTTACTATGCATGAGTGAAACTCTCAATGCATATCTATTCAATGCACCTTTGCATTGATTTCCAAAATTCTCTATATATAAGTCATGTATCTCACCATTGTTAAATTGGAAATCTAGCCAATGCCTTGACACATTCTCCATACACTTCCTATTGTCTTCTCAATTATTTGGTTGCCTTCCTTTTTGACCCAGACACTACACCATGAATATAATTATGTGGTCTTCATTAGTGTTAGCAAAAAGGTTTTAGTCCAAATATTATTTATAAGTAGGAAGTTCATTGGATATTTGTGTGGTACATATCCTTTCCATAACCATACATGTCATGGTATCATACATGACTAGCTTTTCTGGCATCCATTCCTATAAGAGTGTCACACCCTTTATTTCTTTGGTTATTACCTCATAACCAAATTAACATGAGATTGTACTATGTCATTATATGCATTCAAATGCTGAGCAGATTTGATAATTATTACAGGCCTCCAGCCTTTACCACACCTAGTGGTATATCATTCCCATTAATGCATTCAAATAATACAATAATGTGATTTTATAAAATAATTCTTGCTGGGGAAATTCTTACCTAAATTCCCTTCAACAATTATGAACATAATTTTATAAAATACTTACCTGCATAGCTGCCATTAAATGAATTTAATGCTCCCTGATTAGTTGACAAAAATAGAAGCTCCCGTGACTCTTTTATTATTCTTATAATCAACACTTCAACTTTCTATTGCTTCCTTCCATATGCAACAACATCAGTAGCAACACTTGCAAACATGCAAGAATTCTCTCTTTCCTGGTACAACAACCACCATTAGCAGCTTTCATATTAATATATATTCAACAATAGACTAATCCTAGTCTTATTATTTTATACATGTATATTAACAAATTGACATTCATCAATTCATATTTGTATGCACTAATAATACATCATTAACATGCTCCTAAATGCATTTTCATGTCAATTTCCAACAAGACATAACATAATTTCTTCTACAGTAATTGCAACAACTTATTTCTCCCTATATCACTTTTCTTTTCCGTTCCTAGAAGTCTTCAATTCCTCTCATATTCCTGAATCTTCTTGTGCTCTCACTGTAATCACTGTACATGCCTATTTCTACCTTGAACACTTTCTAGCCAAATCACTCTTGGCTACTTTTTCATTTCTATCCAAATACTATGTTGATATTAACTTCTATCATTCCACTATTACTTGGATCCCTCTGATCCAATGCCTACATGACCAAATTAAATTTCCATTCATGCTCTCTAATTAACCTTGGATATTTAATGCCAATTTCTTTCTTGAAACAAAATGATTTAGCCTTTCCTTGGTTGAACATATCAGCACTTGGATTTTCTTAATGAACCATTACTTTCTCCTGTCCTAACCCATCTGATTTCAATCTAACTTCCATAATTATTTTCAACATGTTGCTATGCTACACAATTCTTCTTTTCCAGCTGCATAGAGTTATCTAGAATGAGTTAGTATTTCTCTTTCTTGCCATCATAGGTTCCAGTGATACTTTCCACCCCTGGAATGTCACTTATGGTTCTTGTCCCACTTGATATAGATTCACTTTATTTCTTTTGCATTCTATACCAAGCATATAATCATTTTCTTCTTCATGGTTCCTTATTGTTTTCCCTTTATAAACCTTGTTTCCATTATCCTAAGATGTTCAAGGACATGAATCCATCCTAGAATATTTCTTCCCTGTATGGGAAAATCCTTAGAATATGATTGCATTCCTCTGGATCCAATTTGTACATAATGCATTGTTTATGCATCTGTTGGCACTTATTTAGTATGTTCATACCTTTATTGCTTCACCCCTGAATCTTTTTCATACAACCATGCTTCCACTATACTCTAATAACAATCATGGAAAGGTTATCTATAAAATTGTAGGACCGATCTTTGGAGATGTTGTCATTCTCTCCATGTATACACTGTGTCTTTCTTATCACAATACTAGCATCTTGATATATCAATTTGGATATAATAGGTCTTTCCACCATGTACCTCTTTATCTTAACATTGTCCTTTATTGGATTGAATAATATTTCACTACTTCCTCTATTTAAATGATATTCTTTACACCTTGATTCCACTGAGCAATCTGATAAACATAAGGGAAGCATTACTCTATACTTGCATAACTAATCCCTGGAGATGATGCAATATTTATCCATATGTGCATTAAGCCTCTCTCTTTATCTGATTACTATCATTCTGATAGTCAATTCCTTTTATAATATATCTGACTCCAATGTATTGATTAATCTATATATTGGTTTATTTTGGAGTGAATCGACTTTCACTATTTCATTCACTACATGATCTATTCCTTTGCCCAAATTCCATGGAGTACCTGACTAACATGAGTGGACTTCCTTTAGTGGCTTCCCAAGACTTTACATTTGTACCTAGATTCATGCCTTAACATTTTGTAGTCTTTTCCTTTGATCATCTAATGGAATATTTCTGTCATAGCACTCTTGTAATGGATTCCCAAGCCTTCATGGTTTCACCTGCACAAATTGGTCCCACCTCATGGATTCCTTTCCCTTGAGATGATAGATAGCAATTATTCCTTCTGCGTGTGAAGAGTAATTATGCAATTGAAAATAGTTTCTCATTCCTAGCAACCATGTCTCTGCATATTCATATTTCTTGTGCTCACCATCACATGTAGGAGGCTTGATTGTTTTCAATTTTCCTTGTAGCTCATCCACCCAGACCTCCTCTTATGCTTCCTGATAGGGGATGTACTTGAGCTACTGTGTGCTCTCCTAGTGGAATTCCCTGGGGAGTGATGGTGATGTCCGCCAACACTTCTTTCTCTTCTCCTCTCATCAGGAGAAATGTGACTTCCTGATTTGCTTGAGCCATTCTCCTTATCCATCTTCTTTTCTATTATGTCCAAGCTCTGCATTCAATTTATGCTTAAATCCTCCTTCTTCTCTTTGGATTTCATAAGCCTCTCATTATCATCTTTATATATTTGGACATCCTTCTGCAAACTTTTAATGGTCTCCACCAAGTTCATGTTTTCTTCCTTTCCTTCTTCATGACCATTTGAGTTTGTACCTTCATTACCCATATTGACATACATCCATATGATTTTATCATCCTAGTTGTAAGCCCCCTGTGTATCTTCCATCCCTATGAAATCTTTGTTGATCCTTTTATGATCCAAGTGTTGTTAAATCTTCAAAATGTGCAGCCAACAAAACCTGTTAAGCTAATTGATTTATCAATTACATGAAATTATGAACAATTATAATTCAGTATTGCATTAGAATTCTTTCTTCTGATTTCTTGAGAAAAGTGACTGTCCAGATCAATTTTCTAGGTGAACATTTTTATTCTATTGTCCAAGACCTTTCCAATGCCTGCTTCCATGCTCAATTCTAAGTCTTGAACATAAATTTATGGTTAATTGAAAATTCGTCCCTTATATGAGGGAAAACATTGTTCTGATGATCTTCATTGTAAGTTGAATTATCTCTTGGAACCATGATAAATCCTCTCTTAACGTTCACAGGCTCCTGTATTTT
Organism: Picea engelmannii; assembly: GCA_009831015.1. Classification (NCBI taxonomy): domain Eukaryota; kingdom Viridiplantae; phylum Streptophyta; class Pinopsida; order Pinales; family Pinaceae; genus Picea; species Picea engelmannii. Next base: position 632,775 of record ML777508.1, read on the forward strand.
ACCTCAAATGCAGGTCCGTGCAAATTAGAAACCCGTGGGCTCCTTCTCTAAACCTGTTTTTGTCTTAAAAATCAATTTTCAGGCACTAGCCCCTTTCCTTTGGCCCAAAACTCATGTGACCATGGGATAGAACCAAGATCTTACCTAAATGGTGCTTATCCAAAGCTTTGGGACTCTAGTTCTTCAGAACTTTGGGCTTCATAGGTTTCTCCCTCAACACACTTCATTTCCTCTGAACACTGAATTGGTGAACTTCCGATTAGGTGCTTCTTTGGAGCTTCTGGGCTCCAGTGCTTCAGAACTTGGGGCTTCATAGGTTTCTCCCTCAACAAACTTCATTTCCCTCGAATTGTTGAAATTTTGAACAAGGGCTTCTTCGGAGCTTCAGGGCTCCAGTGCTTCAAAACTTGGGGATTTGGAGGTTTCTCCCTCAACACACTCCAATTCCTCTGAATGTTGAATTGGCAAACTACTCTGTCACTCTCCGACTCCATAGCTTTGGGCTTCGAAGGATTTCATAGCACAACATTTCAATTCCTATGAACGTTGAAGCGGCAAACCCGAAGGGATCAAGAATCAACAACCCCTGCTCATTGCTAAGATCTACGATCAATAGGAGCTCTAGGACTCCGGGCTTTGAGACTTCCTATGAATTCAACACACAATACCCCTGAACCACCGAACACCGAATTTCAGATCGATGAATCTCTCTCCTCCTATAGCCAACGACTGATATCTCCTCTGGAACTTCAGCATTTAGGAGTTCTGAAACTCAAATGCACGTTGCCTCCCGAATTGTCAAATGTCGAAATGGTGATGGGATGAGATCTAAGGTCCATGTTTCCCCGTCAACGTATGTTCTAGATTGAATCTAGGCTTCAAGACTTTCCATGTCAGAACACCTTTTATCCACAATCCTCCAGATTATCGAACTCCCGAAGGTTTGAGAATCTTCTGACACATGTCCTTGATGACCAACAGTCTAGATTTACTCCGGAGTTTAGAACTTGGGAGATTTTCCTCCTGAAAACACAAGGACTCGTTTCCCCTGAATGCCAAATCTCTGAATTGTTGTGAGATCTACAACTCACACTCGCCTACGCACATATCCGACGATCGGGATCTGATCTTCTCCATAGTTCTTCTCCTCCTGGTCTGCGCTTGCTTCGATGGCCCAAATCTGTCCTTAGCCAAATCCAACAGTCGAACATTCCTCCCAGTGATGTACAATGTATATTCATTCTGGGACTTTGGAGCTTCGAGAATTTTTCCTCTTTCACGACAAAAGACTTGAAACAACCGAAGCGGCGAAGTCCAAAGGACTTGGGGGTTTAACGTCCACCCTTCTTACCCTGATCTAATGAACCTCATTCTTTTGTGCTCAGATCCTACAGATAGGATCTGATCTCCTCTGTAGTGTGCTCTCCTCTCATCTAGGTTTGATCCAAAGGCCTGGATCTAATATGGTGGTTCAATCCAATGGCTATTGTGGTTTTTTGAATCGCTACACCTCCAGAGTTTTCAAACATAGTTAAGGTGTGTTCTCAGTGCCCTCTTGGCAGTCATGGATGCTCTGTAACTCAAAATTTGGCCATTTCGACAACGATTCTCTGTGAAATTTCACTTCAATTTCAACTTACTCATCCCATCTAGGCTCGGTGTTGAAAACTGGAGCTCTGATACCATATTGTAACATACCCACCCACCTAGGCCGAGTCATGCCACTTAAAACTTTCATGCTCAGATACTATATTGTAGAAACCCCAGTCGCATGTTGGGTTATGCCAGGAAATGTTTTTGGACTGTATACAAATTTTTAAACATATACAATCACTCTGAGTAGATGCCCAAATTCATGCAGAATAACAGTAAAAAAAATACAAAAACAACTCACACAGGAAAAACCCATGAAATTAAACACTTAAAGAATAATGTAGCAAGTAATTTAAACACAATTGATACTTATCTTTGATAAAATACCACCAACTACGTGTAGACCTTCCACAATCCTCCCAGCCTTAGACTGTGCTTCTCAGAACTCTCAGCAATGGGTCACCTTCGAGTTGGGAATAAAATCCACCCTGGTAAAGGGATTCCTAGCCAGGATGATGTATCTCAGACAATAGGAACAACTCCATCACGTGCCAACTACAACTAGTATCCTATAGTCTCTCATTCCCCACATGCATGTCCCACCCCAGGAAGTGTGCCCCTTTTGTTCTCAGCAGTCCTTCGGCTACCCCACTTCCCTTCCAAGGATTCAAAAACGGGCTGGATAGGAAGTCTTAGAGCACTATAGCTGCAGCTCGGCTCCCTCAGAAAATCAATTCCTAGAAATTATCTCACTCAGAGAGAGTTGCTCATGGGCCTGACAACCCACCTCTTTAGTCTCCCATGAGCCTGACAACATGCTTCTTCAATCCCATGGGCCTGAAAACCCACTTCTTCAGTCCAAATCTTAATTCAACCAGATGAAGGTGGTGGTAGTAGCAATGTTCAGGGTAAAGTACAAGTGATGGTAGAAACAACCTTCAGGTAAGGTGCAAGTGATGGAAACAACATCCTTCGGGGTAAGGTACAGGTGCGCTTCTCATAACAAGAAAGTATGGGTTACTGTTGAAGGAGTGCATGCATGATGGAGAGGTATGAATGATGGAGTGAATGAAACCCCTCTAGTAGGAATCAATGGCTCATGTACAAAGCCCAAATTCTTTGTATGCATGTCCCAAATTGGAAATTTGTCTTCATGAAGCTTCATGGGCTCCACTTGTAATTTGTTTCCTTCCCATAGGAACTTAGGATAACATAGGTTATGTCCATACCTTAGTCTTTAGGAATAATATTATAATATTCCTTTGGAGTTAATCCCTATAGCTTAGCCCCTTCCTAGGCTCTTATTCCCCCCCCCCCCTTTCCCTTCCTAGTGGAGTTTAGTCCCCCATATTCTTTTATCGTGGTTGGTCTACACACACTGATGTGTTTAATTAATGATATGAGTGTTGACATATACAAAAATAGGCTCACTAGACTTTAGCATATAGGCTCTCCGACCTAGTAATCACATAAGCCTTCTAGCCTATAATAACCTGACTCACCAGCCTATAAAACATATTTACATTTACATTTATAATTGGGGTTCAGCCTAGGGCTATTACATGTAATGGGGTTGTAAAAAAGGTACCAATCTAGAAAAATAAGAGAAGGGTGAAGTTTCTAATATTCAGATGAAATCCCCACCTCGAGAACACTCTTCAATAAACCAAACTCTTCAACAATAACCAATATAGAGTTAAGTATTACGACAACCATGTGACATTAAGGTGAACTTTTTTTTTCCTCTAGCTCAAACTTTCATTTTATAGGATTTGTGGCTCAAGCCACTTGTCCATATCATGCAAAAATATAATTTACTAAATCACTACTTACCTATTATTTACCCATCCATGTGTCACTCACATGCACAAGTGAAAAAATAATTCCGTATTTAAAAATATAAAATAATTATTTATCCTCACCCAACTATCACATTTCCTAGTTTTACTCGTAGGTGTCTCTTGATATTCTCCTCATTTCCTATTTGAGTGGATGCACATGTAGTTACTAATTTAGTTATTTATTAACTCTCTTTAACATCTTCCAACCCACTTTTAATTTCCCACATTTCTATTCGATTTTGAATTGTTCCTCTTTATTCTCATTGACTTATGGTGCACTAGTAATTAGTTTTTGGTGAATTAATTTTTTTTTTCGATCCATATTGTAAAATGGATTTATTTATAATGGATTTTAATTAAATTAATTTATTTCTTTTTTTTATGAGATGCCCATTAACCTATATGCTCAATCATACTACTATTCATTTAAATAACATTTCCTTTATATTAAAATGCATAAACTATATAATCATTATTCTCATATTAAATCAAATGCACATGCTAAAGAGATTATCTTTTATATGTTTAATCAACCATATTTCAAAGTATACTTGACAACTTATAATTGATAATAAGGGTACCATGATTCTCCATGCCTTTCAAGAGTTACCTTTTAGTAAGTACCAAGAGTGTCATGTTTATGCATGTTCTTCAAGCATCCAACTTTCTTGGTGGGGGAAATCATGCAACTATTGAGACCCTATTAACTCAAATTTTGTCACACTTATTAAGGGACTAATGGTCATTGAGGAATAACAATATTATCTTATTGTGCAACCCATATCTAAATCTCATGAGTGATTGAATCAACGATCTACCCCCTCTACAATGTGAAACCTCTAAGTAAAAACATCACTAGAGTTTGAACCCAAGTCATGGAAAAGGAGTGCTAATAGGTGGAAACATGGATGTAAAAGCATCACTAGATTTTAAACCTAGATCACAAAAAATGAGTGCTAGTAGGTGGAAACATGAATATTGTTCCTCCTCTTATGATGATACTACATACATTTCCATACAACCCCATTACCTATATGTGGATTGATTGACAAGCATGTTCCTTGTGTCTATATATACTACAATAAACACATGGAATTGTTCCATAATCAAAATCAAAGAACATCATTAATCATATAAAATATTATAATACCTTGACTCAATCCGAAGTCCAATAAAACAATCCCACACCAATGTACACATGTGGCTTTCTTGTCACACTAGGCAAACCATCAATAATACCTGTAAGTTAATGTATCCAACATGTCCATTTCAAAGTTTCATAATAATATGAATTGACAACGTCATTTATGTAGTATCAATATATATTTAATCCATCCATATTATCATGAAAATATTTAAGTGAACCTATTCAAAATCATCACTTAAAGATAATCAAATAATTAAAAAGTTTGATTTTCATCATCATAATACAAGTCAATAAACCAGTTCATTTTGTAAATATACACCCTCAAATAATAAAATCGAACTTGTCAAACAAGTATAAACAAATGGGGGACTACATACATCCCCTCTTTGGGAAACTTCATCCCAAATTTCTAGAATACATATGGAAACTATTGATGCATTTCAATTGTGTTCTCCTAAGTAATATAACAGGGACTATAGCTATCCCATTGGACCTTGAACTGATCTACCAAACTAAAGGTGTCTAGGATTGAAAATATGTATTCATGTTCATGAATAAAAAATTCTCATTGGCCTTTCAAATACCATCCTCACTATGCCTAAAACCATAACCTATGGAGATAAGTAGTAAGTTATGGAGATAAGTAGTAGATGATCTTTAAAATTAACTTGTAAATATCCCATTCATGTTCTTGCCTTGTCCATGTATGCATAACATCATTTGCCAAATCCTCACGAGTTTTATGTTTGTGCATTACATTCTATGTTCGTATATGGATTACCTCAACCAATTTCATGCCTTTTTGAATGCGAAACATCATTTGAATCATATCATTTCATCGAGCAACTTCACTCATTTCTAACTTCCTTGATTGTCATCGTCCGACTTATTATTATATTGATATTGACACTAGATTCTTCGCTTCATCAATATATTGGTGACAACACTTGGATATCTTGTGCACTCAATGGAATTTCAAATTTTAACAACATTATATCAACTTCAATGATAATTAGCGGTTAACAATCCATCAAATAAATTTATTACCATCCAAGAACACTTCAAGCCACAAATATCACTGGGAATTCAAATAATTGGTAAACATTGGTTAAAATAATAAGCCATGAGGGTATTAAATATCAATTGATAAGGATTTAAAAAAATGATAGGACCAGTTTGACCTTCTTGAATATTTTGTAATTAAGCACGTTTTTAAATGTTTTCTACATGGATATTTTACTACCATGTTTTAAATAGCATCATGAAGATGAAATGTCATGGTGGCTAGAACATCTTGAATAGATATAAATATTTTGTTTTTACAAAGTTAATAAAATATGAACACTAATCGAGGTAGGATCACCTAAAAGGGGCTATGATACCACAAGTGGAGAAAGGTGAGGAGGTATACGAGAGTCCTACATTCTTAAAACCCTATGTTACCTTTCTATTAATGTTGTTATTAACCTTTACATTTTCGAAGTCCCCTTTATAGTCAAAATTTGGAAGTTTTAGGAGTGGATGAAACTCTAACCTAAACTCAAGCCATCATCTTCTATGTTCTTGGAAACATGTTCCCTATATTAGTGGAGACTTTCTCCCTACCTTCTTGGAACCTAATTCGAATTGGGAGAAAAACTTATGGCACTATTTTCCTTAGATTATTCATTCATTCATTGGAACTAATTCGAATGGGAGAGGGACGAGATTTGTTGATGGCCAAGAACCAAGATTTTCCTATTGGAGCATAGTAGATGTCAACTTGGACCTTTCTATGCACATACTGAAGATAACTAGAGGGAGAATACTTATGAAGGAGTATGGAGTAGAGAAATAAGATCTCCTTGTGTTGTATGTGTAGGTGTTGTTGGTGCTAAATAAATACTTTATTTTTAATAAACTCAGTAGTGGAAAGAACAAGATCTATGTTGGATCCTAAGAAAACCAGTCTATACCTTTCTATGCACATATTGAAGAGAACTGGAGGGAGAATACTTATGAGGGACTTTGGAGAAAATAAATAAGATCTATTTTTTTTTGTATGTGTAGGTATTATGGGTGCCAGAGAGTTGTTGCATCTTTAGAAATCCTTACAGTAAAATAATTGGTTGAGAAACTCTCTTTCCTAAGATAAAAATTTTCCCTGAGTTTTTGTTGTAATACCTCTTCTCCCTAGTGGTATTATAACTTGACTAGGGAGTGGCCCATTGTAGAAAGATAAATTTCAATAGAGCCTAAGGTTGGGTGGAAAATCGCCCTACTTTAGTGAGTTGGCTAGTTTGCAACATTCAACAAATAAGTGTATTATTTTTGTTCTAAAATTCTAATATATATACATTTATTTATTGTCTACTAAATTTACATGGAGGATGAAGATATCAAGAAGTATCTTATCTTTGAGTTTTGGAAACTTTCTGTCTATTTTCTATATGATCAAGAAGTAATCTTGTTTAAAAGAATCATCTTAATATGCTTATGAACTTCCTGGGTGATTTAAGGGTTATGTATTACTAAAGAATCACAATTAAAACTTTTCTATACTTTTTGGGTGTATCAAGGAATACCCTTTGTTGATTAATATTCATGCACTAGATTGCATGGCTTGCATTTTAACTATATTTTTTATGGAAGAGTTAACATGGTTCTTGATATTAACAAGTGATTTAAATTGTTGGTTTCACACAATAGAGAACATTTTTGTACTCTGAAAATTTAAACATTGAATATAATTATCTAAGCATGCCTATTTGTATTGCCTACTCCATTGATATGCATCTTGATACCTATGTGTTGATCTAAATTGGTTGTAATAAAATGTATGTATACAAAGTGTTTGTAGAAAGGTGTTAATGGATGTAAGAAAATGTATTCCTGCAAAGTGTTTGTAGAAAGGTGTCAAAGGTTGTAATAAAATATATGCATGCAAAGTGTTTGTAGAAATATTTCAGTGATTGTTATAAATTGTATTCCTGCAAAGTGTTTGCATAAATGTGTGAATTATTGAAATGAAATGAATGCTTGCAGATAAGTGTTGTGGGAATATTTTGGGCATGTAAAATAGAGTGTTATGTGTTTTGGGTTGAATGCTTTAATTGATTTGATATAAAGACATATTGTATAATCGTTTTTGGGAAAAAATTCCTAACTTAAGTTCTTGTATAAAGAAGATCATTTTCCCCGGATGGGGTGCTAGTGCGAACCAACTGGCGCGAGGAGGAGGAACGGATCAGCCAACGAGGCAAGGAGCCATGTGATGATCTCGTGCCATCGCCCGCCACCCTGATCCTGCATTAACTCGACATTACGACGTTGCAGTGGCTTTAACTCTGCAGCATACATCTCCTTTACAAATTATTCCATGGCCCGACTGTTTGTGTTCGCCTCTCGTCTCCGCTCGCGACCTGACTGGATCTCCCCTTCGCTGCCCCAGCCTGATTCAAACTGGACCTTCATGGTGATTGTAGCCCCTGTACATCTCCAAGCACTCTACCTCCGCCTGGTGCACTTGGTTTTCTTCGGCATTCACTCGACGAAACTCATGACGTGTCAAAGGGGGCAGCCGCGAAGAGGCTCTCCATGGAATCCTCGCCGGCCTTCTATCTCACCCCCTGAGTCACCTTCCACATGATCCTCCCTGCCCCTCCAGCCCAAGCCAGTTCTTCCCGCCTCCCCCTTCCTGTCTGTATCCCAGTTTGATTGCTTAGCCATCATTTCTAGACCACCGGGTTCCTCCTCGCGACACCTTCTAGTCACCCCAATCTCCAGAACTGTCGAGTCTTCCCACGCACCAGTAGCTGGCTCCTCAAGAAATCCCATGGGGGTGCCACCTCCTCTTCACAGGCCCCGAAACAACGAGAACCAGTCTTCTGACTCCTTCTTTGACACGCAGTTGAGAGAAAGTTTTACTATTCTCTTTGGTCTGGTCTTCGAACTCCGTCAGGGGGTGGAGGACCTCCAATTCCGTTTGCAGACCACGGATGGAAAAGTCAATTCTCTCCTTCAAATCCTTTCATCCCTCCAAGAGGCTTTTCCCCCAGACCCGACAGGTGCGGCTTCAGCAGCGGAACCCCATGCAGAGACCAGCGAAGGAAACGCTCAGAAGCAGCGCTTCGCAGGGAATGAGATGGAGCAAGCTGAGCATGAGAACATGGGCGTGGAAGAGGCCACAGGACAACAAGCGCTGCAGGACACCTCACCAGTCGCCGACAGAGATGAGAGAAACGTGGACGCTGGAATGCAGTGGGCAAGTCAAGGGACACTCGTCGAAGAGGAACCTTGGTTCGAGGCCGCTCATGCCACCTGGATAGGTTATCTGCCAAATGTTTAAGCCCATAGGGGTCCTTCAAGTTTCAATAGTTTTTTCTTTTTTAGCTGTTGTCCAGTCAGTTTGATGCTGATATATTAGATTGTTAAACTACCTATGCTTGACTCACCCGGCTGGCTGGACTGGTTTCCCCTCTATTGGGGTAGTCCAGTAACTACAATACTGTTAATATCGGTATTTTGTACCTCTAACTTGGGTTTTTGAAGGCCTCTTATATATATAACTTCTTACTTACAAAAAAATAAAATAAAATAAAGAAGATCATTTTCCAATGGAAAATTGTTACTATTGTTGGGAAAATTTTCTGATTCAAATTTGGATATAGAGGAGTAATTGCAAATGACAAATTTCCTTTGAGCATTATGGAGTTAAATTTTGTATATATGGGTGGGCAATGTATGTAGCAATTTTCTACTCATAATTATACATACTACACAATGGTAAGTGGGTCAATAATTTTTCATATACGGGACAATAATGTTAATGATAAATAGTTTCTATTGTTCTTTAACTTCTAAATGGAATTTTTCATGTATGGAATAGTAATACTAAATGAAATTCATTGCCTTTGTTTGTGTAATTCCTAAGTTGAAAAGTCTGTTCATGAAAAAGAAAATTGGCCAATGGCAACTTGTAGCTTCAATGGGTATTTTCCTTGGGTGAATCTCGTTAGATGGAAAACATCTCACGAGAAGAAAATTGCATCCCTCTTGGGCATAAACACTGAGCTAAGATGTTTATGGAATAAATTGATTTTGGTATAGTGCATATAATAGACTTTGTGCAAAGTTCTTATTTTGAAATATTCTATAGATAAAAGAAAGGTATAATCATATTTTTTCCCATCTCTTGTGGAAATGATATCCGAGATTGGTGTGTTATGATTAATGGATAGAATGAGTTGTGTCACTAGATCTCTCCTGAATAGATATTATGATTGGAGTACTATTTTTGATCATTAAAAACTTACAATTTTAATAATTGGGTGAGCATCTCTAAATTATTATAGTTTACAATGAATATTGCAATATGGAAATGCATTTGTGATGTTTGTGTGGTTGTAGATATCATTTATGGAATGCATAAGAATTATGTGTATCTAGGAATGCGTTGACTATAATGATCCAATACTTGTATATTGGTTGAGTTGTGATTGTATAATGTAAGGGATGATTGGTTATGAATCCAAAAGATTGATTCATGTGAATCTACCATTGAATATCATTGTGTAGTTTTAAAGTACTCGAAAATCAATTTCATAAAAATAATATATATATATATATATATATATATATATATATTATTTGATGATTTAAATAACGAGTACATCACAAATGGTATTGGAGATAATCGTCAAGAAGGAAAAGAATTAATATATATATTCTTTGATGATTTAAATAACGAGTACATCACAAATGGTATGGGAGATAATCGTCAAGAAGGAAAAGAATTAATACTCCATATCCTCAATTAGGCACAGAGGGGACTAAGTATACTACAAACACCAAGTCATGGGTTAGTTGAAGGCCTCAAAAAAGACGACCAAGTATGGTTACCTTTTCTTTATCTCATCCTACCACAATTTGTCGCATAAGCCTCTCTAAAAGGGTTTGACCTCCTTTGGAACATATGGGCTACATGAGATTTTAATTGGATAATTTCTAGTCGATGGCCACATTTAGCATTTAGGGAGATATGTGCAAATTTCAACAAGTTCCTCTCCCTATGTAATGATTAGGATTATGGTTGGTCCTCCTCTTTTTCTATTTTTTAAACACTACAACGAATATGTCTGCGTGCTTGATGGTATGCCCCACTTTTTTCCTACAACACTAGTACAATAGTAATTATCTTTATAATTTCTATCTTTTTCAAATTACTCCTTGTGTCCAACCCCAGTTGATTTTATTTTTTTTGTAGTTCTTAAACCCCACTCACAACAATTGCATCTTCAATAGGACGGAAAACAATTTGTTTTGGTTGTTCATCATATGAATTTAGTAATAGAAACCTTGCACCTCTTTTAGGATTGAGCAATGGTCCCACTCTTTCGATGGTTTCCCTCATCTTCAGTCTAAAACCTAAGAAATGAGATAAAATTATTAGAACTTACAACCACAATAATTAATACACCACTTACAATTAATTAATACACCACTTACAATTGAGACAACTTATAATTGAAGATTAACAAAGTTAGAACATAGAGAAGGATCAATTACCAGTCTCAAAACTTATATTAGGAAGAACTAACATTGTTAGAACCTACATTGTTAAAACTTATATGGAGACTAATTGTGTCAAAACTTATATTAGGAAGAACTAACATTGTTAGAACCTGCATTGTTAAAACTTATATGGAGAGCAGTTGTGTCAAAACTTATATTAGGAAGATCTAACATTGTTAGAACCTGCATTGTTAAAACTTATATGGGGAGAAGTTAACAAGTTTGGAACTAGTATTAGGAGTGCTTAAGACTATTAAGTTAGTCTACACCCTTTAACAAATTTAACACCTAACATTTAGAGGGATGAAACATTTAGGTCTAATGGTTGAAATTCCCTATATTATTGAGATGTTTGAAGCTTAAGAGAGTTAGAACTTAAAGTAGGAGCAATTAACAATTCCAAGACTTATATTAGGAAGAATTAACATTGTTACTGAGAATAATTAACAAGTTTAGAACTACTAATAAAAGCACTTAAGACTATTAACTTAGTCTACATCCTTTAACAAATTTAATGCCTTAACATTTAGAGGGATGAAACATAGTCTTATATATATGTTGGTCCATGCACAATATACTTTTGCTCTAGTTCTAATTCATCCACAAGATGGTTTCTTGTCTTGTTTCTAGTTTATCCATAAGCATGGTTTTTTATGAGAATTGTAAATGAGGATTGTATATTTATGTCCAATGGTTGAAATTCAATATATTGTTGATCCATGTGGTTTTTTTTATTGCAAATGTTTCATCTCATAGTTAAAATTTTAGAGTAATAATCCATGTATCTTATTTATTGATTATCCCATATTCAAATGTTCATGATAATTAATTGTTATGTTTTTTTGCTTGCATTGAATATTTTAATTGTTATATAAAATTTGTTCTTTAACAAATATCATGTGTCGAAAGGGATCAAATATTTCGAGGTATAAACCTTTCCTCAATATATTTTAATTTATTTATTTTTAACCTTGAGGAACTTCATCCAATGCCATGTATCAACTCCATGATTAACACATAATGAATTACACATTTTACTCATTAATGAACGTTCTTTCTCTTTATATATATATATATATGTCAAATGTCGATTCCATATTAACCATTAAAAAAATTACACATCAAACACAATATATATAGATTGTAGGTTGTAACTCAAAAGTCTAAAGATTAATACCTTCATGATTAGTAGCTATAAATTGTAATGTCGAAGAATTGTTAGTAGTCTCTATCATCTTTTAATTGCAAGTTGTGTTGTCCTCAATCTGAAGCGATGTGTACATTACATCACCTACCTTATCCCAATCCCCATTCTCTCCGTCCACAATGACTAAATCCAATTTTAATTTGTCTCTTATAAACTCACAATGAATGATTTATAAACACATCTTCTTCATATTTAGTCGAATAAATGTCTTATTTCATAGTGATAAGCACATTGCATTTTTTCTTTTCTTTTTTATAATATTAAAAAAATATATAAAATCTTTCTTTTTTAATATAATATTTTTTTTTTAAATTTATAAAATCAATTTTATTTATTTTAGATATTTTTGTTTTGAAAGACGTTTTTTACATTCTAATTTGAGAATAACATGTAATTTTATCATTCTAATGATCAATCGAGACTAAATCGAGACTAGTTCTTTCTTTAAGAACTCCAATAGTTTTGCAGAGTTTGCTAATTGAATATGAATTCGAATTCAAAGAAAAATTTGAAATTACCTCGTGGAGGAGCTAAGCTTTTTCTTTTGCTATGTGACCATATGTTATAAACACGAGCTTAAGCATGGATGTGCATGAACAATTTGGGTTGTTGATTTGGATCTCAGATCCTTTTTGGATCATTGATTGTTCTCAATACAAATTGTTGGCCACTATAGAACCTGACATTAGCTTGACATATATCGACATCGAGAGTTTTATGCCATCCGACACCTTAAAACCTTTGATGGTCATAGTCTGTTGGGACGAGGACCATCAATCTTCAGATTCGATGATTTAATCTCAACCTTCCAATCCTTTTTGGGCGACACCAAAACTGTGTGTGGAACCACACAGATGAATAAATGGGTGCCACATATTTCAGGCCACCAAATTGCAGGGTATTGGACCTCTTTGTGTTAACCTCCTCGTACATTGTTGATACACACTAATCCTGCATTGTTGATTTTCACTCCCAATCAACTATCATATCTAAACTTGTGGGTCCCCTTTTTAGTATTTGATGATATTAATTAGAGCCCGATCATCATCGATCCTATTATCATCGATGGTGGATCATTATCCTCCTTATAACAATTCTCCTTGCCATTCCACTTATGCCACATGTGTAATAATTCAGGACATTGAACCTATTCAAAGAAATAGAAAAAAAGAAAACATTGATGTGTGATGGACAAAATGTTGTGGAATGTCGATCTAATCCTCCCAATTCGATCTGAGATGTCCACTCACTTATATTATAGAATGACTTCTAAAGACACCAATTTTTGATCATATTGTTTCTGAGTCGCGGTTCTGGCTATTTCTTCTCTCTATGGTCTCGATCTAGTTTAGATGTGCAACAAGGACTTACACAAGATCTCCTGCAAAAAAAATGCTTTGTCATTAACTCTTTAACACATATAATCCAATCAAAAAATACACAATAACACAATTTCCACAACTATTTTTTATTAGAATTATTGAAGGAATAAGAATACAACATGAAGGATCAATTCCTTCTTGATTTATGCATGCTTCCACACTTCTCACTCTACACTCATTCCACACACTTACACCCTCTATCCTTTCCTATCAAACCTTTAATACAATAATGACTAGTGTTGGACAAGAAGCTTTGGAAATAATTTTGCAGTTTTGATACATTTTTGAGGAAAAATCCTAAGTATAGGAAAAGTGCACAAAAGAAGAAGGAAAGCTAGAGAGCACACAGTTGAGATGCATCCAAGAGGACAGTGTGAAGAAGCAAGACAACATGCAAACAAAAGGATAAAATAAGAAAATAAAGAATGACAACCCGCCATTCTGAAAATAGAAGAACAACATGAAAGCAACATGTAGATTGAAAATCCGAAGAAAGTCGTCGAACAACCAATTAACTGAGTTGGCTATGCATTGTAATGGGGTATTTTTGGGATGAACAATTCAGGGTTTTTTCCCTAGATTTCTATTTTAATATGTAATGGGTTGGGAGATTAGGGGTTCAGTTTGGTTATGTTATTTTAGGTTTTGTTGTGTTATATTATGTTTTGTTCTCTTCTGGTCGATAATGAGTTCCAAAGTTCTTGAATGTAGCAGTCGGTGGATGGGAAGAATGAATAAAGGAATGTTAAAGAGTTGTTACAAAATCTTGTGTTGTTTATCTTTCTATGTTTGCTTATGAATTCTATTTGCATGTATCGTAGAATAGATTTCTCTTGTGGGATAAATGTGGTGCAAGGTTCATGACTGTAACAAAAAAAATCTATACAATAATCTGGAATATGTTGATTATAGGAATCTAAATTGTAAGTAAGTTAATAATGAATAAAACAGATTTATGTGCACAATGTAATAACGAAGAATGACCCAAATGATTATCTCCCATTCCCTTACTACGACATAAGCCTGGTTCTCGCAATCCCAATAGATACCTCGGGTGAGACTTCATTTTCACAAGCAGGTGATGCCAAAAGGGCTTATGTTTGGTGGGTTTTGTTGGTCATAGATGAACCAAACCTAGGGTCTTACAACCCATGCACAGTATCCCCAACAACCAGATCGATCCAATCCACAAAGATAGGATCGATTTTGACCAAAATTACACAAAGACTACATTTCGCTTACAACAACCTGATTCTGGTCCTAAAAGATAGGATCTTATCCAAACATAATTCCTAATTTATCTAACTCTTCCACCTCCTATTACATTCGTGGAAAAACTACCTTCTTCTCAAACACCCTAGACTATTACAAAATAATTAAAAACAATTACAATGAGGAAATCTACATCCTCTGAGAAATTTCCTAAGACCTTAGAGGTCAAATACTAGATTGTTGTAGAA
Source organism: Picea engelmannii (assembly GCA_009831015.1). Classification (NCBI taxonomy): domain Eukaryota; kingdom Viridiplantae; phylum Streptophyta; class Pinopsida; order Pinales; family Pinaceae; genus Picea; species Picea engelmannii. The sequence continues at coordinate 647,957 of ML777508.1, forward strand.
GATGCTCCTGCAATAGACTCCTGGGGAAGAAAAGACTTTTTCTTGGGATTTTTGTAATAGTTCTTCAATACTTGTACCATACTTAGATATTTCTGCTACTGCCATCCACATGGAATTTTCAAGTGGTTGTCCTTTCCACTTGACCAAGTACTGAAAGTAATCTTTACCCCTTGTCTTATTTACTACTTTTTGGTCCAAAATAGATCCAATGTGCTTCTCTGTGCTATAGGTTGTTGTTTTTCCCGGTCAATGGTCTGCATGTTATCACTGTCAGGTGCATCTGTGAAATTATCTGTTGGTTCCTTAAATGGGTATAAATATGATACATTAAAAATTGGAGAAATTCCAAGGTTACTTGGAAGTTATATTTCAAAATAATTTGAGGAAAATTTTCTCAACACTTTACATGGTCCAATCTTTTTAAGTTTTAATTTGTTATATTCCCCCCTAGGAAACCTTTCTCTTCTGAGGTGTGCCATTACCAAGTCTCCAACTTCAAAATCTAACTGTCTTGTTTTTAACTTTGCCTTCTGTTTATACTTGTTGTTGTTGTCATGTAGTTGTTTCTTAACCCTTTCCTGCAATTCCTGCATGGTTACTGCAAATTCCTCACCACCAACACTTCTAATTTCTTATTTTCCTATTTTCCTTAACTCATAAATTCCTCTAGGATGCATTTCATACAAAATATGAAATGGAATTAATCTTATGATTCTATTAGGTGTGTCGTTATATGCAAACTATGCTCGTGCAAGTACCAGATCCCACTATCTGGGATGCTCACTTACCAAATATCTCAAAATATTCCCCAAGATTCTATTTACCACCTTAGTTTTCCCATCAATTTGTGGATGTTATATTGGACTAAAGTTGATATTAGTCCCTAACATTTTCCATAAAGTTCTAAAAAAATTACCACAAATTTTGTGTCTCTATAAAAAACAATACTTTTGGCAATCCATGCAACCTAACAACTTCTGTAAAGAACAAATCTGCAATGTGAGTTGCATCATTGGTCTTCTTACAAGCTATAAAGTGTCCCACTTTTTAGAATCTATCAACAACCACATAAATTGAATCATTACCTTGTTGAGTTATTGGAAATCCTAACACAAAGTCCATACTTACAGAGTCCCATAGTCGGTCTGGAATTGGAAATGGTTGATACAATCCATTATTTTTTCTCCTTCCTTTTGCATACTGACAAACCCTGCATCTTTCAACAAATTTCTTGACATCAGTTTGCATGGTAGGCTATAAATCAAATGTACTTAGTTGAGAAAATATTTTTTCCTGTCCAAAATGTACTTCTAATCCACCACCATGATTTTCCTTCAATAGGTTTTCCCTCACTGAACATCTTGGAATGCATAATTTGTGGCCTTTAAATAATAAAACTTATTGAATCATGTAATCTAACCATGCAATTCTGTCTCTTCTTACTGGATTTTCATAGACTGCATGAGCATCTTTAAAATCTACATCATCTTTATACATTTCTTTCAACTCATCAAATCCTACAACATTTACTTGAAACTCTTGTAAAATTAAACTGACTCTACTACCTTATTTGATTGCCCACTTATGTGCTTAATAACAAAAGTGAAATTATGCAAAAACTCAATCCATTTGACATGTCTCTGATTTAATTTTGTTTGGCTGTTAATATACTGCAAGGCATGGTTATCAGCGTAAAGAACAAATTCCTTTGGCATGATGTAATGCCTCCACTTGTTTAGTGATTGATAATTGCATAAAACTCCTTCTCATATGAAGAATATTTCTTCTTTGCTTCATTTAATTTCTCACTAAAATAAGCAACTAGTTTCTTTTCCTGACTTAGAACAACTCTTATTGCAGTCCCCCTTGCATCACATTCAACTTGAAAGAGTTTGTTAAAATATGGTAGTGCTAAAATTGGTTGTTATGTTATCTTCTTCTTTAATAATTTAAAACTTTTACCAACTGTTTCTTTCCATTTAAATGGATGTTTGTTTCCTTTAATGGTTTTTATAATTGGAGCACATATTCCACTAAAATTCCTAATGAATTTTCTATAGAATATTACCAATCCATGCAAACTCCTTACCTCAAAAGCATTCTTTGGAGTAGGCCAATTTATTATAGCCTTTACCTTTTCTTGGTCCATCTTCAATCCTTTTCCATATATCAAAAAGTCCAAATGAACCAACTCTATCTTCACAAAAGTACACTTTTTGAAATTGATCAATAGATTTTCTTGTGGTAGTTTATCTAAAACCAACTTGATGTGTCTCAAGTGTTCTTCTATAGACCAGAGTATCATCTAAATAAACTATGACAAGTTTACCAATAAATTCTTTAAGTACTTCATCAATCTCATAAAAGTGCTCGGGGAATTTGTGAGTCCAAAAGGCATTACCAGCCATTCACACAATCCATCATTTGTTTTAAATGTTGTTTTCCATTCATCTCCTTCTCTAATATTGATCTGATGATACCCACTTTTCGAATCCAATTTTGAAAAATATTTAGAACCACTTAAGCAATCCATGAAATCATCAATCTGGGGTAATGGAAATATAGTTTTGATTGTAATTTTATTTATATCTATAGAATCTATGGACATTCTCCATCCTCCAACTTTCTTTGAACTTGGCACTGTAGGAACTACGCATGGGCTCAAACTTTCCCTGACCAGACCTTTATTAAATAATTCCTGTACTTGATTTCTTATCTCCTCATTATCATGTGGGGTCATTCGATATGTTGCTTTTTTTGGAATGTTATCCCTTGGAATTAAATGTATATGATGATTGATACTTCTCAATTGAGGCAATTCACTTGGTAAATCATCAACCACAATATCAACACATTCATACAACAAATTTTTAACTTCTTTAGGCAGATCATTTAAATTTGTACGAGTGATAATTACCTTTGGTTTACCAATCAGGGAAAAATGTACCTCTTCCTTTTTAATGTCTTGTAGAAATTCTTTTCCACTGACCAACAATACCTTTGGGTTTTTTTCTTTAGTTTCTCCTTCATCCTTCAATGGTAAGAGCGTGTGTTTTTCTCCATCTTTCTCAAAAGTATATGTGTTGTTCCTTCCATCATTTATTGCCTTTCATCATACTTCCAAGGTATACCTAGCAAAATATGACACACATCCATGGGCATAACATCACAAAGTACCTTGTCTTTGTATCTTCCATTTTGAAACTCCACTTCACATTGTTCATTCACTATCAACTATTGTCCCTTTTGCAACCATGACACCTTATATGGAACATGGTGTGTTGTCTTTTTCAAAGCCAACTTTTCAACCATCTTTGTAGACCCCAAATTATCAATACTTCCACCATCAATAACGACTTTTCAACATTTACCTTTGCTTTTGCAGACAGTTTTGAAGAGTTTCTACCTCTGTGAAGGTTCCTTAATCTCTTTATGTGGTTTCAACAATATTCTCTTCGTCATCAAAGAATCTCCAACTTCCAGGACATTCTCATGTACATATGAATCCACACTTTCTTCTTCTGCTTGAACAACATTTTCACTTCCTCTATTGGTGGAAGCATTTTTTGGACATTCATATTATCTATGCCCAAAGTTATTGGATCTAAAACATCTAATATAATATCCTCTACCTCTTTGATAAGGTCATCTCCCTCTGAAATCACGATGTCTTGGTGACTATTCTTACTGATGTGAGTTGTTGGTTTCTACCTTTGGAGCTAAAGATATTCCTCTACCACCTTATTGTAACACCCCAAGGCCAAGCCCTTGCTAAATTGTAATTATGTTTATAGGATGGTGAGCCAAGTGTTTATAAGATGAGACTTACATTTTTATTAGGCCGGATATCCTATATGCCTAAGGCCATGAGACTGATTTTTGTATATGTAAATGCACATATCATTAATAAAATTGCATTGTTACGTGTAGACTGACCACGAAGAAAGCGTTATGGGGGACTAAGCTCCACTAGGTAGGGTAAGGGAGGGGGCTAAGTGCCTATACCTAGGGACTAATCTAGAGGGATTACCTCTAAGGGAATAATATTTTATTATTATTCCCAAAGGATATGGTTGACATAAGCCATGTTGTCCTAAGTTCCTGGGAAAAAGGGGAATGAGTGCTAAGTGGAACTCATGCAGCTTAGGGAAGACATGTGTCAACTTGGGCGCATGCATTTTATAGCTAGGAAAGCCAGCTCGTTGGGGGTTCACTTCCCATTCTGGTGTTGCTTTTCATTCTTGTGTCTGGACCAGTTTCGAGTTTCCTCACGACCCTTACAATTCTATGGAAGTTTTTCACCCTTCCCGATTCATCTAGGGATTCATGCTCACACCTGTACCTTTCCTGAGCCATGTTGTGCCTTAATGGTTGTTTTTGTTGCCATAACCTAAGCTATACTAAGCCTTGTTGTTGCCATCACCCTTACTGGAGTTGACTTAGAAGCTGGGTTGAAGAAGCAGGTTGTCAGGCCTGTGGTTTGAAGAGGTGGGTTGTCAGGACCGTGGACTAAAGAAGCAGGTTGTCAGGCCTACAAGCAACTCTCTCCAGGTGAGAGAAGTTGTTGGGGACTGTGTTCGAAAACACAGGAGGTGTAACAAGTTTAAGAAATGGCCACAGAGAAATAAATTACAACATTTGTGGTGTTGTGTCATTAGATCTGGGTGAGAGCAAGATAAGCCCTCAGATCAAGCGGAGAGTAAGTCATGACCGTCAGATCTCATGGAAGGGAGATCAACGGCGGGGAGCCATTGCGGATATCGGGAAGGAAATTAAAGCGAGATTAATTTGAGACTCTGCAATCCCTCAGGATATTTCATATTGCTAGATCAAAAGATCAACGATGGATATCGATCCCACTACGGGCGAGCATCCTCCCATTGCGGAGATTGGGAAGGAAATTAAAGCATGAGCAAGTTGAGTTTCTGCAATCACTCTTGGTCGTTGATCTTCATGGTTCCTTAAGGCACGAATAGTGATCTTGCAAAGTGAGATAAGTGCCCAAATTTTAAGTCGAGGTCACAACTCTCGGTCACGTGTAGGGCAAACAGAGAGAACTTTGTGTATTTCCTGTTCGTCGATCCAAGAAAGGAACACGTGTCAACAAGTTATCTTGTTCGGGAATACGACATTCAAGAGAAACAAGGTGTGAATAGAGTGGAAACTCCCAAAGTGCCGAAGTTTGAAGTTAATATGGACCGTTCATTGAAGGAGATGCATGTCAAAAGATCGACTTGTTTGGGAATTCGATGTTCGGGAGAAACAGGGTATGCTAAGGTGAAATCTCCCGAATCACAAAGTCCCGGAGTGATGTGGCCTACTGAAATCACTAGGGATGACGTGGACACATGGGATGTGTGCCACGTTTCAGTGAGTTAAGAACCTTGGTAAGATGGAAATGCAATTGGAACGTGACATATGTCACCCTCTTGATTGGACCACGTGTCAACTTCATGTGTCCTGCCGAGTGGCACTTCTGGTGGTGGCACAAGGTAGTTAATCGTGATGAAGAAGTTAGCTAGATCGAGCCTGCATTAACTTTGGTCATGATCTATAAAGATCGAGGGCCGAGAGGCAATGCGAATATCGAAATTGCATGACAAATGATTTTGCAAGGCGGTCCCGCAATCCAAACCACGGTTTCCTAGGTGGGGTATGTGCCAACGTGGGGACAATTGCAGAACGATCGACGGGTTACTCCAAAACCGCCAACCCATGTCCCCGCAATTTGAAAAGTACTAAAGTTGATGTGACATTTTCGACATTTATTAGTTCAAGCATGAAAATCGTGGGCCCGAGTGGACACATGGTGCCAGACTGTGAAGTCCGGAGACTTGACACTCTAGAAGAAATGGTGCATGAAGGAATGTGGACCGTAGATTCATCGTTCTTCACACGTTCTACAGTTCGTTGTTCTGTGATGTTGGGACACACAGAAAAAGGGAAACCTCTGAAGCTCGGAGCCCGAAGTTTCAAGGCTCCAGATAATCTTCCAAATCATAAGTGCTGGGTTACAACCATGGTCCCATGTGAACCAAGGGATGAAGAAAAGGGGCTAGCACCCGAAATTTGTTGCAAAATAGAGCAGGGCTTAGAGATAAAAGTGGAAGGGATTCTTGACCGACCAAGACCCGTTGAAAATGGAATCTGATATTGCTTTTATTGAATCAGATTGGTTTATTCTGGAAAATTATTAACGTCTATTAGCCTGACAAAATTTCGGTTGATTGCACATTTTGCAGAACTAACAATTGTCGGAACTGAACCGAACTGCAACACAATGCAGATAAATGGGAAAGGCACAGGGTGCTTACAGTTCGGAAAATGAAGTTACAAGAATGGATGTGCATTTAGGAGTTGAAGGATCAAACTCCAATGGGCATCGCGAAGAGATAGATAAAGAAGGAAACATGATGAAAATCATTGAAAAGTTGTAGAGATATGTCCAGACTCACCAAGAAGATAACAAAAAAATCATGATATCTAGGGAGCAACAGGGATAATTCAACATAAAGTTGATGCAAATCTTGGAAAGGATAGAAAAGAAACTGGATAGGGAGAGTGGCTCAAGCAGATCAGGAAGTCACATAAGAAAAAAAAGTGATAACATACATCACCAACACTCCCAGAGGCATTCCAATAAGAGAGTACACAACAACTCAAGTCTATCCCCTGTTAGGAAGCATAAGAGGTCTGGGGAGGATGAGCTATGAGGAGAAATGAACAAAATCAAACCTCCTACATTTGATGGGAAGCACGAGAAGGATGAAGATGCAGAGACATGGCTGTTGGGAATGAGAAAGTATTTTCAATTACATAATTACTCTTCACAGGAAGAAGGAATAATTGTCATCTATCAACTCAAAGGTAAGGCATCCATGTGGTGGGATCCACTTATGCAGGTGCAACACATTAAAGAGAAATATGTTACTTGGAGGGAATTCAAGAAGTATTTTGAAAATAAATACTTGACTAAGAGGTATTATGCTAAGAAAATGAAAGAGTTCTTTGAAATCAAGCTAGGAAGTATGTCCATTGGTGAGTATGAAAGAAGGTTTTTAGAATTGTTGAAGTATGTCTCTTTCATCAAAGATGAGATAGTTAATATTTAGAGGTATTTGAGTGGTTTTCCACCATCCATTAGTGAAAAAATAAAATATGATGATCCAAAACATTGGAGGAGACCATAAGGCAATCTAAGTGCCTATATGATCATAAAAAAGCAAGGCCAACTTTCCAAAAATCTTGGGAAGAGAAGAAGAAATTCAAGATGGATCAGAGGAAGAAAGGAATTAAGCCACCATTCTTCATAAATAATCCTCAGGGACAACCAACTTCTAGAGAACACAGAATGATTGAGACAGGTGGCCAAAGGCCAAGGCAACCATCTATTCAATGTTGGGGTTGTAAAGGTGAACATATGTTTAGAGATTGTCCTCACATAAGTGACAAAGAGAGAGTTGTTCACAATGTTCAGTGAACTGAAACAGTGGGGAACATGGGAAGAAATGTACCAAGGATCTATGTAGCCTTGGACAACAAGAAAGCAGATTATCAATCACATATGATTGAAGTGAAAGGTATGATCAACAGCCAAACAATTACTATTTTAATTGATTAAGTAGCTAGTCATAGTTATATAGATCCTAGGATGGTGGAAAGTTTGAAATTGCCAAGAAACAAGCATGAAAAATCTTGGTTGGTGTTGTTGGCTACTGGAGCCAAAAGAAAAGTCAATGAGATGGTTAAGTCATGTCTTATGGACATGAATGGACTGAGCATAAGGGAAGGTTTGAACATCTTGCCTTTAGGATCTTATGATTGCCTAATTGGTATGTATTGGTTAGATCAACACCATGCCATCTTATACTTTTGTAGAAAGGAATTCACTTGTTTGGATGAGGAAGGGAATCAAAGGATAGTCCAAGGAATCCCCAGGGCAGTTACTGTCTGGGAAATATCACCAATGCAACTGAAGAAGTGTTACAGGAAGGGCTGCCAAATATTTGCAGCCCATATGGAGGAAGCATCTAAGGATAAGGTGCCAAATTTTGAGGATCATGCAGTCCTGGAAGATTTTGATGATGTGTTCAAGGAGGTACCAGGACTAAATCCAAACAGAGATATTGATTTCACTATTAATTTGATGCCTGGAGCAACTCCATTATCAAAGAATCCTTACAGGATGAGTACACAAGAGTTGAAAGAGTTGCAAATGCATCTTGAAGAACTTATGAAGAAGGGGTATATATGCCCAAGTGTGTCTCCTTACGGTGCCCCGGTCTTGTTTGTGAAGAATAAAGATGGGACATTAAGATTATGCATTGATTTTAGAAAGTTGAATAAAGTGATTGTAAAGAACAAGTATCATATTCCAAGTATTGAGGATCTCTTTGATCAATTGAAGGATGCAAAGAAATTTTCCAAGATAGATCTCAGGTCAGGATACCATCAAGTAAGGATTAAAGAGGAAGATATTAGCAAGACCGCTTTCAGGACAAGGTATGGTCATTATGTGTTCACAGTGGTGCCATTTGGGTTTTCAAATGCACTAGTTGTTTTCATGTGCTTAATGAATGTTGTTTTCTAGGAATATTTAGACAAGTTTGTCATTTTTTTTTGGATGACATTCTTGTATATTCCAAGTCGAAAGAAGAGCATGAGCATCATTTGAGGATGGTGTTGCAAGTGCTAAGAGAACATCAACTGTATGCCAAATTGAGCAAGTTCTCATTTTATCAAAACATAATTCACTACCCGGGGCATATCATTTCAAAGGATGGGATAGCAGTGGACCCTAAAAAGATAGAAGCCATTAGAGAATGGTCAGTGCCAAAGAATGTGACATAAGTCATATCCTTCATTGGTTTAGTTGGCTATTACAGAAAGTTCATTGCAAGGTTTTCAAGAATAACTCACCCCATCACTTCCTTGCAAAGGAAGGGGAATACGTTTCAATGGACAAAAGAATGTGAAAAGAGTTTCCAGCAATTGAAGAAGTTGTTAACCAGTGCTCCAATTTTGAGGATCGCATATCCAAATGAAGACTTCATTGTATGCACATATGCATGTAAAGAAGGATTGGGTGGAGTCCTCAGTCAAAATGGGTTTGTTGTATGTTATGAATCAAGGAAGTTGAAAGAGAATGAAAGGATCTATGCCACTCATGATTTGGAATTGGAAGCCATAGTGCACGCTTTGAATAAGTGGAGGAACTACCTCATGGGAAAGAAGTTTGAGCTAAGGACAGACCATAACGATTTGAAATATTTGTTTGATCAGCCTACTTTGAATGCTAGGCAGATTAGATTGTTGGAATTCCTCTGTGAGTATGACTTTGATATCAAGCATGTCAAAGGAAAGGAGAACAAAGTGGCTTACGCAATCAACAGGAGAGTGCATGAAATGCATGCTACAATCATTAGCATGTATCAGAAGGATATTAAAGGAAGAATTTCTGAATCTGCAAAAGTAGATTTGCAGTACATGGAATTGGTAACAAAATTGTAGCAAGGTAAAATACAACAGAAAAATGAAGATTATGAATTGGGAATTGATGGAATCCTTTTGTACAGAAACACATTATATGTACCCAACTCTCTAAATTAAGGAGTGTGATTTTAAAAGAAGTGCATAATGTTCCTTATGCATGACACCTAGGATATCAAAAAACAATCTCGACAGTCAAAAGCCAATATTATAGGCCAGGTATGAAGAGGGAGATTGCTTATTTTATAGCCAAATGCTTGGACTGTGAAAAGGTAAAGGCTGAGCATAGACACCCAACTAGTTTACTAAACCATTACCCATTCCTGAGTGGAAATGGGAAGTGGTAACAATGTATTTCATCACGATATTTCCTAGAATGAGCGAACAACATGATGCAATCATGGTAGTGGTATACAAGATTACTAAAGATGCTCATTTCATTCCTACGAAGACTACTCATAAAGCAACTAATGTTGTTGATATTTATATGAAGGAAGTAGCATGCTTTCATGGCGTACCCAAGACAATTGTGTCTGACAAAGACCTGAAGTTTACATCAAAGTTCTCGAAGGGGTTATTCAAAGTGTTCAAAATGTTAGGGTCCTAACCTGCACATAGGTAGAACAATATATTCAGATGTAATAAAGTTCAATATTAATAAGGCCTTTCAATAAAATAGAATAAGGCAGATGTAAGAAGACCTAATAGAAGCTTCCACTTCTAGAAGGATCTTCCTCTAGATGCTTCTTTTAATAGACATATTTAGTGTAAATAGGAGTCAATGGTATGAGAACCCTAGCTTGGATATTATTGCAATAGAGCTTTGCTCAACTGGTGGTTTCCCCCTCGAAGAGGCCCATGAACATTGCTTTCAGATTCAAAGTGTTATTTCTATTGTTATTCTTACATCATTTTAGTGTTATTGTGGTGAATGTTCTGGTTATATTGATGTTATTCTGCCATTTCTAGCATTTCATTTCTATTCTGCATACATTTTATATCTGGTATATTACAAGTGGTATCAGAGAACTTTCCTCGGCAGAAAGTGTGGGTTAATTTTTTTTTTCCAGGGTAGAGACGTATTCTGGGGTCTTTAAGCCACAGAGATCTGTCGTTACACGCATAAACCCACGGTTGAGGGATTCATACATGCAGGAAATACAAGTGGTACTTAAGCGCGCATATGTTGGCCACCCTTGTAATCCCTGTTGGTAATCGTTCAAGTGGTAGTGCATCAGACAACACCTGTGTACGGATCGACCTAGATTACCTGAAGTCCTCTTTAGATAAACTGATCGGCCGCTTGACTGCTATAGTGTCACCAAGAACAACACTCGGGAAGATACTCTCTAATACTTGGGTAGTCGGGTAGTACAGCTAAGGGTACAGTCTATCCTCCTTAGTTAGTTACTTGAGATATTGGACCGAGCACTACTGTTGGACCCCACACATATATCAGAGAGCTATAGCACAGGGAAACCCTTGTCTGTAGAACCCTTGAATACCTAACCCTTGGGGACAGAAACATCAACAAATTAAAACAGACAAGATCTATTGCCATGCAACTATGTTTGGGTTGCCAAGTAAATACACATTTCTTTCTGGTTAAGAATTTGGGCATTTCC
>ML777508.1:659099-669564 GCA_009831015.1 Picea engelmannii
CTGGAAATTTTTTCACCATTATTTGAGACCTATTCCATTGGATTCATCTCTTCGCCCTTCTCACATTCATCCATATCATTTTTCGGCCCTGCCCGCCCCTTTTCAGTTCCCCCATCCTCATGGCCCATACCCGTAGCCAAGACTTGGAAGCTCTCTTCAACACCTTGCAATCTGGTCTCATTGAGACCCAACAAGAAGTGAAACAACTCAGTGCCAATGTTGTCGCCATCAATACAACCATGCAGTCCTCAATGGAGGAAATAAAACAAGACCTCACCACCCAGCTTGAATCTATCTTTTCAACACTCTACACTAAACTTCCTATCCCTATAGATAACCCTTCCTCTTCCTCACCTCCACATACTGAAGGTGACTATTCCTCTCATTCCCATAACTTTCAGAACCATCCCTTTCAACGTGACCTACGCCTTCTGCGGGTGGATGTGACCAAATTTGATGGCTCAGACCCCACTGGTTGGGTAACCCAAATGTAACATTATTTCTCTTTATACGAAATTACAGATGACTTGGCCAAACTCTGGTATGGTGTTCTCCATCTAGATCTAGAACGTTGCCAATGGAGAAAAAGTTCTCGTCAAGGGTATATTGCTTGGACACACTTTGTGGCTGAGCTTTATGAATGCTTTAACACTGACACCAACCATTTGGGACATTTGAAAAAGTAGAAACAATTAGGAACAATGGAAGACTTTATAGCTTCCTTTGAGCAACTGGCTTTTAGAATAGAGGGCATGTATGATGCCTTTTTCTGAGAGTGTTTTATCAGCAGCCTCAAGGATGAGATTCGGGCCCATGTCCTCATGGCTCGGCCTCAGAGTTGGGTGGAGGCTACTAAAAGAGATAAAGAAGAACAGTATGTTGTATAATCTCAAAACCGAAAACCCTCCTTTATCCCTCGCCCTAAACTAGTAAATCCCACTACTCCCTCTGCTCCACTAAAGATCCAAAAATTGATGAGGGCTGAAATGGTTGAACGCCAACTCAAAGCCTTTGTTATAACTGCGATGACAAATATTTCCTGGGCCATAAGTGTAAAGAACAAAATATTTTTATGGCCATCTACGAGGATATTTTGGAAGAGGATGTAGAAACTCCCCTTGTGTTTGAGTCACCTGAATCCACTGACATAACCCATCCCCCAGACCCTCCCGAAGTAGAACCAGTCATTTCCCTCAATGCTCTCATTGGATTCTCTGCTCCCCAAAACCTCAAGCTAATTGGTTACATCAAGCATCGGAAGGTCATCATTCTGGCTGATAGTGGAAACACCCATAATTTTATTCATTGCCGCATAGCCCAAGAAACTCATTGCTACATCCATGCCACCAATAATTTCCAAATCATGATTTCTAATGGTGGTTCCATGAAATGTGGAGGGCATTGTGAAAATGTGCGTCTCCAAATTGGTGACTACCACCTGAAATCCCATATGTTTGTTATCAACATGGGAGGTTGTGACATTGTGTTGGGTGTAGACCGTCTAAGGACTTTGGGTCCCATTCTCATGGATTTTTAAGACTTAACCATGCAATTCGACCAGGAGGGCCACCAATATAAGTTCCAAGGCATCACCGTTGGTTCACCTAAGATCATTAGTTCCCATCACATGGAAAATCTACTCAAAAAAGGTCATTCTGGTGTTATCGCCCAGCTCCATGCCATACAAGCAACAAAGACACCCTCGGTCCCACAAGACCTCCAAGCCATCCTTTCTAAGAATCAATTGGTATTTTCCACTCCCCAAGGACTCCCTCCTTCCTGTGGTGTTCATGATCATTGCATTCCCCTTGTACCCGGAAGCCTTCCTCCCAATATCCGTCTGTATCGTCACCCCTTTTCCCAAAAAAAATGAAATTGAGAAAACGGTCCAGGAACTCCTTAATATAGGCGTTATCTTCCCTAGTATGAGCCCCTACTCTTCTCATGTGGTCATGGTCCCGAAGAAAGAAGGTTCTTGGCGAATGTGTCCTGACTTCTGTGCCCTCAACAAACCTACCATCAAAGACAAATTCCCCATTCTTTCCATTGATGACCTCCTGGATGAATTGAGTGGCACCCAATTCTTCACTAAACTTGATCTTCATTTGGGCTACCACTAGATACGTATGAAAGAGGCAGACATCCTCAAGACTTCCTTTAGAACTCATGAGGGCCACTATGAGTTTTTGGTCATGCCCTTTGGCTTGTGTAATGCCCCCTCCACCTTCCAAAGCCTCATGAATCATGTCTTCCATCCTTTTCTCCACCATTTTGTATTAGTTTTCTTTGACGATATCCTCATCTATAGAAAAACCTAGACATACCATCTTGCTCATGTGGATCGAGTTCTCCATCTACTCTCTCAGCACCAACTTTTCCTGAAACAGTCTAAATGTTCTTTTGGCGCCTCAGAAGTAGAATACTTGGGTCATCTGGTTGGAAAGGATGGCATCAGGGTGGATCCTAAAAAGATTGAAGCTATGCAAGACTAGCCTCACCCAAAGAATCTTAAGAGCTTGCATGGATTTTTGGGCTTAACAGGGTATTATCGCAAGTTTGGTAATAATTATGGGAAGATTGCAGCACCTCTCACTGCTCTCCTAAAAAAGAACTCTTTCACTTAGACTCTAGCCACTGCTAAAGCTTTTCAAACCTTGAAGATGGCCATGTGCACCACTCCAGTCCTCGCCCTTCCCAATTTCACAAAGACCTTTGTGTTGGAATGTGATGCCTCCGGGAAAGGAATTGGTGTTGTCCTTATGCAAGAGGGTTGACCTTTGGCCTTTACCAACAAGCAACTATCTAAAAGAAATCTGGGCAAATCCATCTATGAAAAGGAAATGTTGGCTATTCTACATGTCATTGATTTGTGGTGCCCTTATCTATTGGGGCAACGTTTCCAAATTAAGACAGACCATCAAAGCCTCAAGTATTTTCCGGAACAACGCATTTCCTCCCCAGAACAACAAAAATGGGTGACTAAGCTCTTTGGATATGATTATGAGATCATTTACAAGAAAGGAAAAGAAAATGTGGTTGCAGATGCACTTTCTTGAAAATATGAAGATGAAGGATCCCTTTTTTCTCTTTCATTCATTGTACCAGATTGGCTCCAAGCCGTTCGCTAGGAATGGCTACAAGATCCCAAAAGTTCGTATATGATACAACAATTGCAGTCCAATGCTCCAGATTCCTCAGGGTACTCTTGGCTCCATGATGAACTTCGATACAAAGGACGTTTGTATTTAAGTAAACAATCAAAGCTTAAATCCATGATACTTTCTAAGATTCATGCTACACCCACAACAGGGCACTTCGGGTTCACCAAAACCTACGATAGGGTCAAACATTCCTTTTTATGGGATGGTATGAAACATGATATTCGTAATTTTGTTGTTGAATGTGATGTGTGTCAATGCAACAAGGGAGAAACAATCAAATCTCCGGGCACACTACAACCGCTCCTGATTCCACCTGCTATTTGGAAGGATATCTTTGTGGATTTTATTACCAGCTTACCCAAATCGGGAAATACATCAGTCATCATGGAGGTTGTTGATCGCCTTTCCAGGTATGCTCATTTCTTCTCCCTTCAACACCCATTTACAACATCCATGGTGGCTCAAATTTTCATGGATTAGGTCTTCAAGCTTCATGGCATGCCACACTCTATTGTTTTTGATCGCGACCCAACTTTCACAAGCAATTTTTGGCAAGAATTGTTCAAGATACAAGGTACCGAATTACATATCAGCACAACTTATCATCCCCAGACTGATGGCCAAACGAAAGTTGTCAACAAGTGTTTGGAAACATATTTGAGGTGTTTTGCCTGGGAAAAGCAAAATTAGTGGGCTCAATGGTTACCCCTAGTTGAATGGTGGTACAACACTTCATACCATACAACTACATGCATGACTCCTTTTGAACCGGTATATGGACATAAGCTACCTTCAGTTTTCTCATACTTACCGGGTGCCTCGAAGGTCCAGGTGGTTGACCAAACACTTACAGCTTGAGAGGCTATTCTCTGTACCCTCAAAGAGAATTTGGTCATGCCATAGAATCGCATGAAGCAACAAGCAGATCAAGGTCCCTCTGAACGTCAATTTGCAGAAGGGGATTAGGTGTTTCTTCGACTACAACCTTACAAGAAAACTTCCCTTAAGTCCGAGCACTGTCAGAAGCTAGCGCCCAAATTTTATGGTCCTTATACCATTCTCAAGCATGTGGGACAAATAGCCTATCAGTTAGCTTTGCCCAACCATTCAAAGCTACATCATGTTTGTCATGTTTCATGCTTAAAGAAGGTGATTGGAGCTAAGTGCTAAATTCAAACCAACCTTCCTGAGTTAGCTGAAGAAGGGTCCATTTGGATACAGCCAGAAGCAGTTTTGGACCAGCGTGAGCATCGCCTACGTCAGAGAACCATCAAGGAAGTACTAGTCCAGTGGAAAGATACAACTCCAACAGATGCCACTTGGGAACCAACTACCATTTTGCAGCAATTTCCTCATCTCAAGCCTTGAGGACAAGGTTGTTTTTAAGAGCGCGAACATGTTGGGGTCCTAACCCACACATAGGTAGAACAATGTATTCAGATGTAATAAAGGTCAATATTAATAAGGCCTTTAAATAAAATAGAATAAGGCGGATGTAAGAAGACATAATAGAAGCTTCCGCTTCTAAAAGGATCTTCCTCTAAATGCTTCTTTTAATAAACATATTTAGTATAAATAGGAGTCGAGGGTATGAGAACCCTAGCTTGGATATTATTGTAATAGAGCTCTTCTCAACTGGAGGTTGCCCCCTCGAAGAGGCCTGTGAACATTGCTTTCAAATTCAAAGTGTTATTTCTGTTGTTATTCTTATATCATTTCAGTGCTATTGTGGTGAATGTTCTGGTTATATTACTGTTATTCTGCCATTTCTAGCATTTCATTTCTATTCTGCATACATTTTATATCTGGTATATTACACATAAAAAATATGAACTTCAACACAATATATCATCCTGAGCCAGATGGGCAAATAGAAAGGGTGAAACAAGAGATAGAGGACATGCTAAGGATGTATGTGATGGACAAACCATATAAATGGGAAGATTATCTACACTTGGTAGTATTTGCCTACAACAATGGGTATCAAGAATCACTGAATATGAGCTCATTTGAAGCACTTTATGGAAGAAAGTGTAACACCCTAGTAAGTTAGGACAACCTAGCTGATAGGGCAGTGGTTGGGCCAGAGTTGCTCCAGGAAATGGAAGAACAAATGTTGAATATTAAGCAAAATTTGAAGGCTGCCCAAGACATGAAAAACGTTATGTCGATAAGAACATAACTCATATGGAATTTAAAGTAGGGGATCATGTATTCCTGAGAGTGAAGTCCAATAGAAGCTCCCTGAAGTTGAGAAATTGTTCAAAGTTGGCAGCTCGGTATTGTGGGCCATTTGAAATCCTAGAGAGGATTGGTCTAGTAGCATATAGGCTTGCATTTCCTGCATGCATGTCTATACATAATGTATTTCATGTGTCATTGCTTAAGAAATATGTAACTGATGCTAATCATTTTATTCATTGGAATGTGATTCAGGTGGAGCAGGAAAGCTATTTTCAGGTGCATCTGGTGTGTATACTAGATCAAAAAAGCAAGCAACTCCGGAATCGAGCCATAGGGATTGTAAAATTTTAGTGGACTTGGTACGGTCTTGAGGATGCAACATGGGAGCATGAAGATGCTATGCGGGCAGAGTACCCACATCTTTTTGAAGATTTTGGAAATCTTGTTGTTGTTGTGTAAGTAAGTTGCACTAAGGACAATGCAAAAGTAAGGGGAGGGGATTGTAACACCACAAGGATGAGCCCTTGCTGAATTGTAATTATGTTTATAGGCTGGTGAGCCAAGTGTTTATAAGCTAATACTTACATGTTTATTAGGCCGGAGAGCCTAGATGCTTAAGGGCATAAGCCTGATTTTTGTATATGTAAATGCACATATCATTAATAAAATTACAATGTTGCGTGTAATTCGAACACAAAGAAAGAGTTATGGGGGACTAAGCTCCACTAGGTAGGGTAAGGGAGGGGGCTAAGTGTTTAGGCCTAGGGTATAAGCTAGAGAGATTACCTCTAAGGGAATAATATTTTATTATTATTCCCAAAGGCTATGGTTGACATAAGTCGTGTTGTCTTAATTTCTTGGGAAAAAGGGGAACGAGTGCTACGTGGAACTCATGCGGCTTTAGGAAGATATGTGTCAACCTGGGCACATGCATTTTATAGCTGGGATTCTCAGGATATCAGTTTATAGCTCCACTAGAAAGTTGAAGAAGCATTTGAGTTTTCTAGAGTTTTGAAGAAGCATATCTAGAAACTTTCTCAGGATTCTCTTCTATATGACTAACACTTGTATTCAATTTATAAAAACATATGAGTTTTCTAGAGTTTTGAAGAAGCATATCTAGAAACTTTCTCAGGATTCTCTTCTATGTGACTAACACTTATATTCAATTTATAAAACTCTTCAGTGTATTCTCTAACCAACATACATCTCTGCTTTAAATTTTGCATTTGTCTAAAAATATTAAGTTGATAGTCTCGGGGCATGAATTTGCCTTTCAATTTTTCTACCATTCTGTCCCAGCTCTTGATTCTTGTCATTCCTTCGTTCTTCCTCTCGGCTTGTACTCCATCCAACCAGAGTAATGCATGTCCTTTCATCCTTGTCACAAAATAATTTACCTTTTTCTCATCAAGTACATTTTCATATTCAAAGTACTTGTCCATAGTACTGATCTGGTCCATCAATTCATCTACATTCAGGTTGCCTTCATACAATGATACCTCCATTCTTGGTCTAGAGATAAATCCTATAATATCTCTAATTAATTTTTCTTCAACACCTTCTTCTTCAGGCTCTACTCTCTCTTCAGCTTATGGAGTTTATTTTTCTTCACTGACATCTCCCAAGTTAACACCTCTTCGTTGAGAAACTTCCATTGCCTCCAATCGTGCTTGAATATTTTTCATTTCTTCAATAACTTCTGAATTTGCAACATGCCTTCCTTGACCTCTTCCTCCTCGTATTCTAAACACCATATTCAATTATCCTTTCTTGGATGTTGTACGCTTTGATGCCAAATTGATGACCAATCCAGATTAGTTTTGTATTTTAGAACTCCAATTGTTTTGTAGAGTTTGTTAATTGAACATGAATTCAAATTCAAAGAAAAATTTGAAATTACCTCGTGCATGCGCTAAGATGTTTCCTTTCGCTATGTGACCATATTCTATAACCACGGGCTTAAGCGTGGCTATGCACGATCAATTTGGGCCATTGATATGGATCTCAGATCCTTTCCGGACCATTGATTGTTCTCAATACAAATCATTGGCCACTATGGAACCTGACGTATATCGGTGTCAGGACGTTGGGATTTTTATGCCCTCTGACACCTTAATACCTCGAATGGCCATAGTCCACTTGACGAGGGCTGTCGATCTTTGGATTTGAATATTTAATCTCAACCATCCAACCCTTCATTTGTGAGCCACACCATAACTGCATGTGGAATAATGAGGATGAATAAATGGGTTCCACGTATTTCGGGCCACCGGACCGTGGGGTCTTGGACCTCCTTGTGTTAGCCTCCT
Organism: Picea engelmannii; assembly: GCA_009831015.1. Taxonomy (NCBI): domain Eukaryota; kingdom Viridiplantae; phylum Streptophyta; class Pinopsida; order Pinales; family Pinaceae; genus Picea; species Picea engelmannii. Next base: position 666,757 of record ML777508.1, read on the forward strand.
CATACCTTGTTGATACATGCTAATCTTACAATGTCAATCTGCACTCTCAATTAAAAATCATATCTAAACTTGTGGGTACGCTTTTTAATATCTGATGATATCGATTAGAGCTTGATCACCAACGATCCTATTTTGATCGACGATGGATCATTATCCTCCTTATAATGATTCTCCTTGCCATTCCACTTATGGAACGTGTGTCTGACTTTAGGACATCAAACCTATTCAAAGAAATAAACAATAAGAAAACATCGATGCGTGATGGCCAAAATGTTGTGGACCTTTGATCTAATCCTCTCGACTCGATCTTGGCCGTCTAGTCACTTGTATTGTAGAATGACTTCTACAGACACCAATTTTTTATCGGATAGTTTTTGAGGCACGGTTCTGGCTATTTCTTCTCTCTCTGGTCTCGATCTGGTTTATATGTGCAACAAGGACTTACACAGGATCTCTTGCAAACAAAAAACTTTGTTGTTGCCTCTTTAACACATAGACTCCAATAAAAAAACACACAAGAAAACAATTTTCACAACTGTCTTTTATTAGAATGATTGAAGGAATAAGAATACAACAAGAAGGCTCAATTCCTTCTTGATTTCTGTATACTTCCACACTTCTCACTCTACACACATTCCACACACTTACACCCTATGTTCTCTCCTATCAAACCTTTAATACAATAAGGATCAGATCAATCGAATCCACAAAGATATGATAATTTCTGACCAAAATTACACAAAGACTACATTTAGCTTACAACAACCTGATTCTAATCCTAAAAGTTAGGATTTGATCCAAACATAATTCCTAATTTATCAAAATCTTCCACCTATTATTGCATTCGTGGAAAAACTACCTCCTTCTCGAACACCCTAGACTATTACAAAATAATTAAAAACAATTACAATGAGGAAACCGACTTCCTCTCATAAATTTCCTAAGACCTTAGAGGTCAAATACTAGATTGTTGTAGAAGATGCTCATGCATCAAATTTTCAACATAAAATTCACACATCATTAAAAAACATAATAATAACAAAAATATTTCAATGTCCACCTCAAATAAAATATTTTTAGATTAACTTTCCTTTCATGTTGAACATAAAGTTCACACATGTCATTAAAAAATTATTAACAATAACAAAATTCTTTCAATGTCCATCTTAAATAAAATATTTTTGTATCAACTTTATATATAAGGTAATTGAAAGCAATTTTTATTAATTTATTTCATCTATGATGTATTTTACATAATTTTTATTAATTTATTTCACCTATGATGTTTTTTATGTCATAGTATGAAAGATATGTGTCGTTCTTTTAGTACTTAAAACTAAATATTTCAATATCAACTTTAAATATAAATCAATTGAAAATTTCTTATGTTAAAAAATTTCAATAGTGTATTGCTCATATATATTAAGAATTAGGGTAATCTTAACCCTAGATCTATCATGTGATTTTTTTAAAATTAAAAAATTAAGGAAAAATTTACACCTTGAAAAATTAATATAAAAGTTTGAGAGATAGATATGGATAGTTGGTTGCTTAGATTATTTATATTATGGTTTTGTAACTTTGTAAGATTTCCATCTTTGTTTCTAGCTTCTTTCCACTTTTTATATGATCATTTAGAGAAATAATGTTGAAAATCTCCAATCTCATGAGAACAATTTCATGCTTTGCTCAATAATGTGACATCATTTACACTTAGGTTTTTTTTTGAGGCATAGTTTAAAGTTTAAAGTTTATTTTTATTTTTGTTGACAGTGATTATTAGAATCAAAACCAATTATTAATGAAATCTTAATTTTACATTGTTTAATTGTGTTTTTGAATACACAAATAGATTTAGCACCCTAAAAAACTCTAGAACACTTTCAATAGATAATCTCAATCACTAAAATATGCAATTCTATCTATCCTTCTGTATTTATTTTTGATTGAATTTTGAATAAAACTAACCAAATAAATAAACAAATTTAGACTACATCTTTGAGTTTACTCATAGATACTAAGTATGAACAAGTGATTTACAACTTTTGCTTAACCTATAAGAGTTTTAATATCCATGTTTTTCAATATTGAAAAATGATGATCATCAGAGATTGAAAAGATTATGATCATCAGAGCTTGGATCAAGTAGATATATTACAACCAAATTAACAACTTTCATAAAATTTTGTAATTGAAGAACTTAGGACATGAAAGGAATAGATCAGATTTATATTTGACAAAAATGGGAGTAAGTTAACTTTGGAGCAATCTTTTCTCTTCAGGCAAAAAAATAAGTCGGAATCCGGTCATATTTTCAGAGGTAGCATGAGTTTGGCATGGAACAAAGTTTCATGCATTTCAAATCCCTACCCCATGGATCAAAGTTCCATGCATTTCAAATTCCTACCCCAGGGGTTTTGCCCTATTTTAAACCAACCCAGATGCTCAGAAAATCAATCAAACTTCTAGATTAATAAAAAATTTAAAACCCCATCCCCAAAAAAACATGCAAAAAAAAATAACTCGAAAAAAAAAATTGCTCCCAAATTAACACACTCCAACCCCATTTGTTTACCTGCCAAAAAACAAAGTAGTTTACTGCTTAGACAAAGCTCTAATGATGACGTTCATGAGTGCATATACGACCCTCACTGTACCCTGTGTAAGATGGGGTTTGAATTTCTCCATTATCCTTTTCTTATCAGATAAGGTTCTTTCAAAGCTTTAGCCAAATCAGATTTGAATGGAAATCATTTATTAATATAAATCTCTAATGTGAAAAAGACAAATAGCACATATGAAACCAAT
>ML777508.1:689120-716607 GCA_009831015.1 Picea engelmannii
ATATGTGAGTCTGGTCGGCAAGCTATCGTCAGCCTGCATCATCAACCATCATGTCAGATCATGTCAACAACATATCATAAAATCAATAGCATATCATCAAAACAAAACAATATCACCGTAAATGAAACAACTCAAATAGCCCAGTCCCTGACTCAATCCGGAGTCCAAGGGAGTTCCACCGATGCCTCTGCATCCTCAAGGTCCGAAACCCTGCACACTCAATGAAATTGAGTCAGCAGCACCTGTCTACATCAAAGTAGTAAAACATCCTGTCATATAACTTAACGCATCATAATGAAGGAAAACGTTTTATCATCATAAAAATCCAGATCACTTGTGAGCAAGTGTCCTCAAAGAATAAGTTTGGTAAGCACGCCAGAGCGGGATGTTACATCGTATCATACATGAAGCGCTTGAAATTGAAAAATATCCAAATAATTTCAATCAAGAAGATGACTATAAACTCATCAATCTTGGAAACCTACTATTCATCACATTTGCCACCAATTATTCTCCACTTGTTTAATTTACCCCTCCCTTATCATGATTTATGGGGCTCAATTTATAATCTTCAACCCTTTAATAAAACCCCCCCTTCTTCCGCACCCCTTTTTCAGTTTTTTATCTCACAACTTCTCCCACATCTATATTTATTAATGTTGTCTCTTTTATCTCTCTTATCTTTTATTTTTCCGTCAAATAACACCTTAACTCTTCCTATAATTCTCCCTCTGTATCACAATGATCTCTTTCCTTTTTCTGTCAAACAATGTTTCAACTCTTTCTCTAATTGCATCTGTATCACAATTATCATGTACCCCCCTTGCTTTTTAACCTTTCTCATTCTAAATCTCTTAAATCATTCTAGTTCAATTTCGCAATTTTATTTTACTTAATTTTATCTTGTCCTAAGTCACATCCTAGCTGATTAATCCTATGCTTATCTACTATTTCCCAAGTCAATTTATTTATTTCTTTACCTAATTCAACAATTTAATACTCAACTCAGAAAATTAATTTCCCCCCACTAAATTCTGCTCCTTTTCTTTTATTATTTTTCAACGGTCATATCTTACCTAGGATATAAATTATTCTCACTTCATCAATGCATTAATTAAATTACTCTTTTCTAATATTTTATTTCCCTAACGGTTTCTTCACAATGGTCATTGAATAAAATAAAAAATTATTCTTTATCTCAAATGAATTTCTCTTTTCATCTTATAAATCATCGACCCCAACACTCTCTTCACCACTATGAGAGATTTATGTTGTCCCTGAGGATGGGTGGAGTTTCCACTCGAAACGTTGGACGCTTCATAAACTCCCACAAAGTGTTTTCCAGAAATCTCTAACTACTATTATGGATAATTGTGAAAACCTTCACACACTAACAAAAGTAATGTCAAGTTTTGTATACACCATAGCATACACGAGTCTTCCAATTGCATTCAAGTATGGAAGTTTGTTCATTTATTTGCATCTTCAAATTCATTTCCTTATACAACCTCACTCTAATTTCATGGAGTTGCGCTCAACTTGGATTTACTGATCCCAAATATTTGATCTAGATTATTTAGATAATGAAGTGAAGGAAAAAATATAAACGAAAAATCACAAAGATATTATAGAGAGAACATTAATGCATTGAAACACAAGTTCTATTGATGAATGAAATGGAAAAACACTGTAAAAACGCAAAGCGATACAAGCTATCTAGAATGGTCACTAGCTTATCTTTGAAAAGAGATGTGCTACCTATGATCATTCAAAAGAAGACAATATGCGAGGCCAAAAAATGATTTTAACAAAATGTATGATGCACTAAGATGTAAAAAACCTAAAGATCCAAAACCCTAACCCTAGGGAATGTGGCAAAAGGAATGCAAGCCATGATGAGGATAGCTAATATGCCACTTCCCATGGCGACACAATTTGCATATAAAGTCCATTTAGGGTGTTTCTTGGACCATTACAAATCTTAATCCATGCTCTATGTGTTTGGCATGCCATGTAATAAAAACATTACTGGCCTACGTCAACTATCGAAAATGCAAAGGAAATGCTTGAAAAACATGCCAAAATTTAGGGACAAGAAAAAATATAGTAGAATTACCAAGATGTGGAACCATTTTGAGTTAGTGGAACAAGTTGGTGGACACCAATATCCACCTAGATTAGTCATCCCCATTATCCTAAAGTGATGGTTCCCATAAAATCAATTCCCTCCATTTAATAAGGATAATTTTACTAAATTTGACTCATAGTGAGCCACTTTCCTTGGTCGAGAAGTCTTGCTTTGACAAATTGAAAGAGTTAGATGATTTTTTGGTAGGTTCCCTTTATATTGGTGTCCATAATTTGATAAATTGTTGCTTGCTCAATGTAGTCAGGATTGAGCCTTGTATGGGATAACTACTCGACCACCTCTTAGGTTTCCAAAAGAGGTGGAAATTATGGTCAATGCAGGTCCACATTAAATACAGGGTGCAATCCAAGGCAATGGAGAATACTTCATTCAAATTCATTCTCATCCATATCCTTGGTGATGGTGTAAGGCTCATATCACAGTGGGAAGAGATTCTGATGGGGTCCTATGAGTTTTTCTTTATGCAAATGAAACCATACTTTATCTATGACTTGAAACCTATATGGAACCTGATGCTAATCATGGTGTTGCTTGTACTTGGAATCAACAATTTGCAAAATATAATGAACTTGTTGTTGGATGCGATAGATCTGTTCAAAAAAAAAATCTTCTCTATTATCCTTAGTATGATCATGGGAGGATTCTTCCTATGTAGATTCAATGGGTAGATATAAGTCAATTGGGGACAATGGATGGAACCTCAAGCTCACTTGAACAAGGTTGTGGTCAATAGAGATGTGAAGGGTTTTGTTGTATCTATTTTTAACATAAGGAAGTATCTCATCCCATGCACATGGATGTTTAAAGTTGTACATTCTCTCCTTATCCCATGTGTGTGGATATTTGAATTTGTAAATTCTCTCCTTATTGTTGGAACCCAAAGTTTTGGGTAAAGATCACATGTGTGCACAAACGAAGTTGTGCATGCCTATTCAGTTTTTGCATGCACTAAAGCAGTTACACGATGGGTGACAAGAGGCACACATGCCAGATCATGTTTTTCTAATGCGTGCCAGTTCAATTTCTGCCAATGCACGTCGGTCCAAGGTTTTTGATGCATGCTGAAAACTAAGAAGACACTGCATGCATGCCGGAATCAAGAAAATAATATTCAAGAGATCTTCCCAAATGATTAATTCAGGTAGCACAAGATATCATGGAGAATTAAGGAGATGATATGGAAAGGTAGTTAAGTTTTTCACAATTCCAAGAGGCTATGTGGAATGCATGGTAGTGACAACAATGTGTGGGACTAGTAGTCAAAGGAGTGAGTGGGGTAGAATTGAAGGTGATAGAGCACCAGAGCCGAGAAGTATATTAAAGGGAGAAATGGTGAAAAAAATAAGGTTGTTATTGTTATTTTTTTTGTTAGTCAATGTCCTTAAGCTCACTCAGAGCCTATGTTTTTGTAATGTCTCTAGTTGAGAGCCTTAGTCTGATATATATACAGAGTCTGAATAAAGTAGATGGCACTATGGAATGTAATACTAGGAGAATGTATAAGAGAGGAGGGATCTGTTGTTGTCAATGAGGAGTTTCTTAATGTATGTCTATGAATGATTGAATGAAAATAATAAGGCTGCAATGATTATGGTCTTATGATGTGTTGAATATTGTTAATTGAATGTATGTGATGTTGTTATATATTGTTAGTTGTTAATTAGTTTACAAGGAATTATATGAATACCAACATGGATGGATTATTGTGTAATTAGTCCTTCATCACCGAAACAAGACCAGATGGTTTCTATGATTCTCATGTCATCTCGGGTGAGAAATTCATCAGTTTTTGAGTAAGGATTGATATGTCGACGCCTTGTTTTTTTTTTTGGTCAACTCTGGATGAACCCTAGGTATTCAACCACTCAGTGTTAAGAAGGATGCGTGCAAGGGTAGAATGACCCAACAAATGGTTTCGTTGTTGGGACTTGAAGGTTTTGTATTGAATTATGAAGGAAATGAATGAGGTGGAATCCATATTGGGAAGAAATCCAATGTTGGTTGACTACGAAGGAATATGATTTTTCTTTGTGGGAAACCGAAGGTTTGAATACCAATGTGAAGCGATGGAAGGAAAGGTATATCTACACTGGTATGCATGGAATTTTCTTTATTGAATTTCCATGCATGTTGTATGAATGGTTGAAGAGGTAGACTGCTACTAATACTTCTTTGAGGCCACAAGGACCATTGGTTTGGGATCAATTCATAGTTGATAGGTTGAAGATCTTAGATAACAAGTGGATTCGAGCCATTGATTTCTGGTTTTCTCAGCTGAAGGAAGGGTATGTAATTGAGCTTGTTGTCGAGTACACTAATTCTTTTAGTAAGGCTGAGAGAAAGTTCACAGAAGGTCCTACAAAACTTTTTCTAGAATAAATCCCACTCTAGATAAAGATGTTGTTTGTAGATAAGGGATGATGTACATGGAGTCCAAAAGGATGGATGAGTAGAATCCCCTACCACTGGGGGGGATGAAAAGATGGGGGAAAAGTGAGAGAGGATATGGATCCATTGAGAATGATCCATAATTTTTTAAAATGAGGTGAGGAGTAGGATGGACCCATAAGAGAAGAAGAGAGAGAGAGATCCAAAAGAAGCATAAGAAGAGTTGAGACAAGGAGGAGAGAAGAACAAAGAAGAGGAAGGAATATAGAAAGGGGTATGCAATGAGGGGCCAGTCCCAAAATGAATAGGAAAGAGAATGCACTAAGAGGAAGTGTGAGAGAATGTGTTGTGCCAAAGAGGAGCACATATGAGGGTAGGCTGACGAAGAGGCGCAACATCAAGAGTAGGGTATCTAGTGGAGATACCATTAGTGTGGTAGTAGGGGCCTATAATACAAAGTATGAACCCCTTGGCTATTGAAGAGTTCCACAACTTTGGAGGAAGATGAGGGTTAGAGTAGAGACGCATAGGTAGGAGAGGAAGATAGAAGGACCCCCAAGAGGAGGTGGAGAAGAGTTATCAATAGTGGATGGTCTTCTGTGGTTGCAGGTAGGAAATGATCTGGCTTCCCTCATAAGAAATGTTAGGATAATATGGAGTTACCCCCTCTTTGAATCACCCCCTTTGCACATTTGAAGCCAAGAATAAAGAAAAATAGATAGTGAGGTGATTATTGTAGAAGAAAGAATAGGAAAATAAATAAGAGAAGCGATGAGTGTAGAAGAAAATCAAGTAAGTGCTACTTCACTAGGAAGAGTATCAATACCATGATCCCCGACACCCAAAAATCAGTTCGGTCGACATAGTTCGAGATTGAGGATGGAAAATCAGGATAGTACCGTGAGGTTACCTATGTTCCATGGGATGGATAGATATGATGGAGAGTAGCATTGGTTCACATGTGAGGCAATATGGTCAATGAAGTACAAGGTCACTGCACTAGTGAGACATACAAGGTCCTAGACAAAGATTAAGCATGATATTCTTAAGGAATTCCAAAATCCTAAGTAGGAATCTCAATGCATTACAGAGATTAAGGAGATCAAGCATAAATCAAGAGAAATCATGTGGGATTATGACCAATGGTGGAATATTTTTCTAGATAGGATGATGTTTCAGATCCAATACGTGCAACATAGATTGCAGGGATGCTTCCCCATATTCGAGTCCTTATTATCCAACAGAAGGTGAATACTCAGGAAGAAGCGATGGATATTGTGATGCAGTTGGAGGCTACACTAGGAAGTGGAGAGACATCAACTGATTTGGTGTAGGTACAATCTTAGCTATCCAACCTCACAATGCAATACAAGATATGGAAAAGGAAAAGCTCACGTGTGAGCATGCATGGTGCACAATGTGCAAGTCAGAGGGGCATCGTAGAGATGAATGTACTACAATTGGATGCTATATGTAAACAGATGCACCGAGTCCATTTTCGGTTGGACCTCAGATGAAGGGGTGAAAAATTTGCAGGAAGTGGGGCTATATACCACCTTGCTACCCAACACTGGAGAAATATCAAAAGATGCATCATAATCTATTCTGTGAATTTTGCAAGTCCATGGGACACGATGTGAACAAATTCTAGTCATTCCAGTTGATGTAAGGCCATGCCAATGAAGTATTTTAGGTTTAAGAGGAATATAATGATGGTATTGTGAGTGGTGGATATCAAGGAGGTCCCAGAAGCAGATATGGATGAAGTTGCATATGAGAATAAGGAGGAGGAGGAGGTAGACGCCCCATTTTTTCTAACTATGGTGAGATAGGCCATGTGTTAATATTTTGTACCAAACCAAGTGCTCTTTATGCGTACTACTACAACATCGATCATGTTACAAAGGATTTTCCTGACTTGTTGAAGAAGTGAGAAGAGAAGAAGACACATTGCAACATGGTGACTACAGAGTCATGTGGGAATTAAAAAAAGGATGATGAATTTGATGTATGGGTTATAACCCAAGGCAGAGAAAAGATGGGAATGAAATTTGAGCATGGTGAAATTTTAGGTCAAAGGATGGAGGGGAAGATAAGAAAGGTGATGCAGCCCCCTCCTAAGTTTTATGCTACTTAGGAGAAGAAATTTATGCATGATGCATAAAGGGCTATAGATGAAGAACGAGTACGAGAAGAGTTGCAATGTGTGAAACAAAGGTCTCTTGAAGAGGCCCAAATCTATGATAAATTACAAAGAGTGACACATAGGTTGTTAGAAGAGGCTTGCACCCATGAAGAATTGTAGCACACCATGTAGAGGTCTTTGTAGGAAGCTTGTGTGCACGAGGAAATACAACACATGACACATATGTTTCTGGAAGAAGCACATAGATAAGAGGAGTTGCAACACACCAAGAAGAGAGAAATGGAGGAACATATACATGAAGATCTGAAGTGCATGACGTGAGAAGAAGCGTTGTGTGACTTGGGTTGAGAAAGAGAATATGAGGACCAAGTAAGTAACTTCTTACATTATTGTTTAAGATTGTTAAGCAATAATGATGATGCGTGAAATTTGACACAAATGTTAGCAAACTGCATGGGGGAAGAAGGGACATATAGATCTATATTATTGCCCCTACTAGAAAGGGATCTGTGCCAGCTCAGTAAGTAGAAGTGCACCGGAAGATATTTAAAGATGACAGTTGAAATCGATAATTATGAAATGGATGGGGCCATGCTAGATATGGGTCCTGACATGAAAATCCTACTAAATAATTCATCGAAATTGATGGGTAAACGAAACTTAGTTTGTCACCCATTCAAGTGTGGTTGGAAAATAAATACAAAATATATCCTATAGGCCAATTGGAGAAAGCTAAAGTGAACATAGAGGGGGTAAAGACAAAGGATGATTTTGAAGTGATAGAGATCATGAATGATTTTGATCCATACCCTACCCTACTTGGCATTGATCAATCCTTCGAAAACAATGTTTTGTGGAATCTGATAAGTGATATATGTCATTTAATATCGAAACCCTATGCGTGATCGCATATTTGGATCCTAATGAATGAGATAGATACAATGAGTCAGTAGATGAATATGCACAAAGCTTTGTTATAGAAAGAATCTACAAGATCACAAGGCATAGGGAAGATTATGTCAATCCCATAACAAATGGAGAAATGACTTGGAGGAGTGAGAAGTCATATGATACTGATTCAGAGGACCCCATGGAGAGGTGGAATAATAATATGTATGAGGTCTCTACCCGAAGATGTGAAAGGATAACTAAGTCAATACTTTGGATAGGCTTAGAGCTATGTGATGCCCCATGATTTGATGGGACAAGGATGGTAGAATAATTCTTATTACAAATGGAGAATACCATTAATCCATAAGATCGTAAGATTTAGGCCATGGATGTTGTGGTACGAGGGACACCTACGTGTTGGTGGGAAACACATTGCACGACCATACATGACTGGGCCTAGGTGGATGAGTTGATAAAAGTTAGATTGCATCCAATATCTATCTTTGAGTTGACCAATATGTATAAGGAAATTGAAGATCCTTAGGAGCACATTTACAACTACGAAAGGCACTGAACTACCAAGAATATTCCTCACAACCAATGGGTCCATCGATTTGTTCATACCATAGATATGTTTATGAGGAGTTGGTATATTCAGGATGATCTTAGGAGGAAAACGATAGATTAAGTTAATGTAAGTGAACAAATTTTCTCAAAATTCCACTTCACAACAGAACATATGACTCGAAGGGAGGCACTCCTCTAGATCAAGAAATTTATATTTCATTGTCAATTAAAGGATGCCACACCCAAGCTAGTATGTTATTATCATTATCTAGTGGTAAAATTGAGAGAGGTCGTCCATTGTTGGAAGGTAAAAGTTGTGGATATTGATGACAAGGAACCCATAGGAATATAGATCAAATAATCTGAGGATGATTATGCCCTAAAGGGATCAGTGATAGAGATGGCCATGTTAGACTACGGTTGCATTATTAATACAAAGAAACATAACATCAACACTGAGAATGCACCCAAAATAGCTATCACTGGAGACTATTATGACAAAGTGACTGTCACTCAAGTCATCGATCTACTCAAAGAGTACAAGGACTTATTCCCAAAAATATTCTTATAAATGAAGGGAATCATAAGATCCCTAGGGGCTATGAAAATTCATCTCAATCCAAACACCAAGTTGGTCAAAAGGAGGCCATATCGATTAAATCCCAAATAATATAAGGAAAATGTATGCTAGGAGTTGGATTGGATTTTGTATGTTGGAATCATTGTTCTTGTAGAAGAGTCATATTGGATTAGTTCCATGGTGGTGCAACCAAATAAAACAAGTGACTTTTGAATTTTTGTATACCTTCAGAGCCTTGATGCAGCTAGTGTTCATGATCCATTCCCTATCCCTTTAACCGATAAGGTTCTAGAAAATGTTTGAGGATGGGAAGCCTACTCTTTTACAGATGGATTTATGGGATATCATCAAGTTCAGATCATAGAGGAATATCAAGAAAAAACTACCTTTACGGTGGAGTGGGGTTTCTTCGTGTATACCATTATGTGTTTTGGACTGAAAAATTCCCCTGCATTTTTTTCTTAGATAGTGGTCGCAGCCTTCAAGGAATTTATCTACAAGTTCCTTGAATTTTATTCGGATGACTATAAAATTTTCAATTTGCTAAAGGAGCACATGAAATCCCTTCACTTGATGCTATAATGATGTCGTCAACTCCATATTTCTCTGAATTTGAAGAAGTGTATCTTCTGTATGCATTTTGGAACATTATTGGGGAATGTAGTTTGAAAGGATCGATTGTTACTCGACCAAGATAAGATTGTCGCCATACTAGATATGGTGGCCCCACTTCAATTCGCGAGTTGTGCGCAACATTAGGTCATACATGATATTATCGACAGTTCATTCAGAGCTATGTGAAAATTTCTTCCCTTTTGGAGAAGCTACTATGTAAAGATACCAAGTACATATGGACACAAGAATGAGAGGAAGCCTTGGATACTTTAAAGGAGAAACAAGTCACTACACTGATTTGTTTTCCCCAATTGATTTAATCTCTTTCATGTTCATGTAGATGCTTCATCCATTGAGTTGGGGGAAGTTCTTGCATAACCGGGAAAAAGGGAATATTTTCCACCTGGTCTATCTTGATAGTTGCAAGTTGTCTAATGCCAAAAATAATTATAAATCAACCGAGCGCGAGGGCCTCTCCATGGTATATTCCTTGAATAAATTTCACCATTACTTGCTGGGGACTCCTTTTAAATTCTTCATTGACCATTTCACTCTTAAGTATTTGGTCAACAAGACAATATTCAGAGGTCGAATATGCTGATGGTTTCCTCTCTTTCAAGAATTCAAGTTTGAAGTAGTTGTCAAACCCTAGGAATATAATGTTAGACCAGCTCATATGTTGTAGATCGATTCTTGAAAAGATAGTCGAAGTCTAGATGACTAAGTCCCTGATGAAAAAATATTTCGCATCGAAGTAGTTTTTGATCAATTAGCTGATATCACTTTTATCATGCCGGGATAGGCTCCAACAGGGTATGCTCCAGCCCAACATCATCAACTGGTGAATCGTAGTGCCAATTATGATTTGACTTCTAGAAAACTATGTAATCTGGGAGCTAATACAATTTTGCGTAGGTGTCTCTTAGAGAATGAATGGACCCCATTTTGTCTGAAGCACATGAGGGAATTGCAGGAGGGAAGAATTTCAATAAGGCCACCTTGCACAAAGTCTTGTGCGCAGATATTTGGTGGCCCAGACTCTTCGTTGATGCAAAGGAATATTTTAAACACCACAACATATGTCAATGGGTTGGAAATACTTGTCAAAGTGATGAGCTCCCTTTGTTTCCAGTTACAACATTGGAATTGTTTGAGAAGTGGGAAATTAATTTTGTGGGTCGGATCAATCCTACCGTGCATCGGATGGGTGTATGTTATATCATTACTGCCAATAAATATTTAACGAGATGGGATGACACCATTCCAGTTAAGGATTGTACAACCTAAATGATGGCATGGTTCATTTTTTATAATGTCATTACTAGGTTCGGTTGTCTGAAGGTGCTTATGTGTGATATGAATTGGATCCTCTCTAAAACTTTGTAATAAGCACATAGTTGTTTACTCTTTTAAAATTTTTGTAAACATGTAATTTTTATTATATTTTGTCTTTTTGGAAATAAATTGGAAGTGGAAACAAACCATTGTGATGGTTGGACTTGTAAAGACATCTCATTAAAAAATTGAAGATTGTAACGAAGAAGACATCAATGGGTGAGATGCAAGGAGAAATAGGGAATGAAAGTTGAAAAAATTAGAGCTCAAAGAAGGAATCCTTCTTGAAGTCGGGTGGAAAAAGGAGTTAATTTGCATGTTCACTCTAATCAAAGGTGTCTCTGAGCCTTGGCATCTGCAATTTTGTATTGTCAGTGAGTAACAATACACAAAGTTTGTGTATAATTCACCCCTTTGTAATTTTCTCTCGGGTGTAATAAAATTCCCATTTAAATGATGATATATGATATTTAATGCATGAAGGATCATATTCTGTCACTTAGAGGTGGGGTGAATCAGTGACACAACAATTATATCATTTTTTATTTATTAATGCAAACAAAATATTAAGACAATATTTTATCGTGGAACCTAAATGGGAAAACCACAAACTCTTTTCTATTAACTGCAAAAAATGTTTTACATGTTACAAAGACAGAAGATGTACTTCCTCTTTGATCAGTACCGACTGATCAGGATGCACCCACACCTTGGTTTACCAGCACAAACTGGTAGGAGGCTACGACCCCCTGTTTAGTCAGCTACAACTGAAAAGGAAGCATCAACTCCCTTTGCAGGCACCAACCTGCCCTTGCACCACCCAACCACCCTTAATACATAAGTATCTTCAACTTTTCTTCCTGGAATCTGCTTTGGCTTTTGATTTTCTAATCTGGACTGTAGAGATACTTTCTTCTCACCACACTTCCTTGTTTATATAATCTTCAAAACAATGTGAGTGTGAAACACTGTGTTCCTTCATTTCAAACATCGCACCTCTTCGATTAATTAGTGTTAATACTATTTATTTATTTATTTTTACTGTGAAGGTAAATTGATCACAGTCATGGATCAATTTTAAACCTTTATACTTGTTCAAGGATCTCTGTTAATTTCACAGAGACCAAACTCTATGGGGGCACTTCCTTCAAATCAATGGTCAATATTTAATTCTGATCTTCTCATGAGATGGATGGATGACGGGATTTCGACACTTTGACCTTCGACTCTTCATGACTTCCAATATTTCAGAATTCTCGATTATGATATCACCAAAACAATTGGACGGTTCATGTTTATTTCGTGGACACAAATCAATGGTCCTCTTTAGACCTTACACTCATCCTTTCATTGCTAAATTCGATGGATATGACTTAATCGTGCATTGAGATGGATGGTTGTCGTAATTTCTGCACTTTTCCCTTCGGTTTTTCATGACTTCCAACGTGTCAAATATCCTAAGCTGTCAATTTACTGACCCGTGTTCCTTTCAGAATTTCGACGTTCAGGACTTCAGGATATTAGAGTGTTTGCTTTCTATGTAAAACTCCCGATATGACATAAACCTGTTGATGTCACATGATGACTTGGCATTTGTCGAGTAGCTGCCACATGTCATCAAATTCACCATTTACGCGTGCCTGAAATCCCAATTTTACTTTGAAACTTGTCACTATCTGACTGTGCCACATGTCCTAGATGACGTGCTTTGCTGACGTGGTCTGTCAACGTGTCTTGCTTCCTCGACTTCGGGGCTTTGAGATTTGGGTTTCTGTGCTATATGTAATGTCCAACCTCCCAATCTCGGAAATGGTGAAATCCCGATTAAAGGTGCTAGCTCCTCTTCCACAGCCTCTTTTACATCTGACCTCGGGTTATGACCCAGGGCTGAGTGTTTTGTCATTTTTCGTGTTTTGGGATTTCGAACAACTATCATCGTTGTTTCTCCAAATCAAAAATCCCTGAATTCATTGATCTAGTGCCACGTGTTTTCCTTTCAACCGACGACTATGATCTCTTTGGAATTTTAGACTTCGCGAGTTCGAGATCCTTGACTCCTCAACACTCCAAATCCTTTGATTCCTGAGTTCCAAATGAACTCACAACTAACCTCCATGCTGATTCTCCCAGATCTAACGATCGATATCCTTCATCATCAGATCGATAGTCATTGTCCCTTTGACTAAAAGGTAGGGGGCCTGACAGGTTGTCCCGGGCTCCAGGCTGGTGAGTTTCTCGTGGAGTCCAAACACCTAGAGCCCCCACCATACCTTTGCACTACGCATCGATAATATATGAAGAGAGTTGTGTATATAAACCTATATGTGTTTATTCATGCTTCCAGTGTGGGATAAATCCCATTACTTGAGACAATCAACACCATTAATTTCTTGATCGAACGGCTACTAAAGTTTCTCGCCTTTTCTGCGCATTGTTCAAATTCTCAGCCTTTTCGTGTGCAATGGTCGACTGCATTCTGCAATGCACTTCCTCAGTCTTCATATCATGGGAACATTGTTGATCCTATCGTGATCAACAATAAACATAGATTTCCTCTCTCTGCAATGTGTTATTCCTTCTGAGCTTTGATCATTCGAGTATTCACTTCTCCTGTTCACTCTTTCGATCTCTACACATTGTTTTGACATCAACACTTCATTCGATCTCTGCAAACTGTTTTTTCATCATCACTTTAATATGTCTTTGTTCCTAATTACTTGCCCATCTTCATTCATTTTATTTTTATATACCCATTTAGTTCCAATGACATTTTTATCTTTTGGTCTAGGAACTAGTTCCCAAGTTTGATTTATTTCAATTTGATCCAATTCTTCATTCATAGATTTAACCCATTTCTCGTCTTTACATGCCTCTTTGATTGAACTTGGCTCAATATGTGACAACAATGCTAATTCTGTTTGATACAGTAGTTATATTCTTGTTTGCACTCCATCATTCATATCTCCAATAATTAGTTCTTCGGGATGATTTTTTTGAATAATTCTTGAGGGTGTCTGTGTATCTATTCTTAGTAATTCTTCTCTTATCTCTCCATATTCACTATCTTCTTCACTTTCACTGGTATCCATATCATCTTCTTCCCTTTCTTTTTCATTCTCTTCTACTTCTTCTAGTTGTGTGCCGAATGTCTCATCATCATCTTCATCTTTATTTTTAGATATGGTCTCTTGATTTTTGATCCTTATCGGTTTTAGATCATCCACCTTGACATATGCACTTCCAAAAATATTATGTGAGCTAATATTGTAGCATCTGTATTCCTTCTTGTTTGAGGCATATCCAAGAAAAATACCATCATCAGATCCGGCATAAAAATTTTCAAGACTCTCATCTAGTATTTTGATGTAGCATTTACTTCCAAAGAATTTAAAGTATTTCACTAATGGAGCTCTTCCAAACCATAGTTCATAAGGAGATTTATCACTATTAACCCTAAGATAACATTTGTTCAATATGTATATAGTTGTGCTTATAGTTTCCCTCCAATATCCATCTGACAATTTTGCAGTCTCCTTAACTATTATGTTCTTTCTTTCAGGAATCCCGTTTTGTTGAGGTGTTTTGGTGGCAAAGAATTGTCTTTTTATTCCATGAGTTTCATAGAAGACATCGAACTCTTTTGAGGTGAATTCACCACCATTGTCTGATCTAAGACATTTGATTTTTTTCTCCCTTTCATTTTCAACAAGGGTTTTAAAGGCTTTGAATTTGTTGAGTGTTTCTAATTTTTCTTTGAGAAAACATATCCAACTCATTCTAGCAAAGTCATCAATGAACAACATAAAGTAAGACTCTCCTTGTATACTCTCGGTTCTCGTAGGTCCACATAGGTTAGCATGAACAAGATCTAACAGTTTAGAGGTTGTGTATTCTTTTGTTTTGAACCTTACCCTATCTTTCTTCCCTAGTTGACAGTGTCTACACATAGCATTTGAGGGTTTTATGATTTTTGGCAAGTTTCTTACTGCACCAAGGTTGTTGACTTTCAAAATATTGTCAAATTTAATATGATCCAACCTCCTATGCCATAGCCAACTTTCATCTACAGAATTTATATGACACTCCTCATTCAATTTTGCATCTAGTATATATACATTTTCAGGAGTTCTAGGAGAAATACCAACTAATTTTCCCATGTTTTCTTTCCTAATCTCACATTTTTGGGAATCAAAGATGCAGAAGTATCCTTGATCACAGGTTTGACTGACACTTAATAAACTATGCTTCAATTTATCGACAAGTAGTACATTTCTAGCTTTATCTTTTCCCAAGCTCACAGTGCCTTTCCCAAGTATGTTACTTGAAGCATTATCACCAAATGTAACTTTACCTTTTTTATTCTTTAAGTCTAAAAACTTTTCCTTGTTACCTGTCATATGTTTCGAGCATCCATTGTCAACATACCATAGATCCTTTTCATCTTGAGTTTTTAGGGCAATAAGACATTCCCTTTTTGATGTTTTTACTTTCCAAAGTTTCTTCTGCTCTCTAATGAACTTGGATTGTTACGAGACTTCCATTGGTCTGCAATTAATGGATTTATTTCCATGGTTATGACATCTGAAGCATTGTAAGTCCCCTTCTTGTAGAGGTTCAAAGGAGTTATAGTTTCTTCTCTTAACTCCATTTGTTGCTTGTTCATCCTTAAGGATATAATTCTTAACCTTTAGATTTTTCTTTCTATATGCTCTACAATTGATAGCTTTGTGTCCAAAATTAGAGCATGCAAAGCAATAACCAGGAAAAATGCAAGGATACCTGTTTTGGTAAAACTTCTTCGGTGTTGTCTTCCCTTCTTTCCTAATGGGTGGAGGTAATTTTCTAGAGTTATGATCATTACTTATTTTCTCTTCATTTTTCTTCTTCAATGTATTGCGAAGAGCATCTGCATAAGATTCAGAGTTAACATGGCTTTCCTTTTGAGAATAACCTATTCCATTTTTATTTCCAGAATCCCTTTGCACTGTAATAATCTTATCTAATATTTTAGAGCTATTTTCAGATTTTGTTTGAATGATTTTTGCATCCAGTTCCTTTTTCAGATGAACTATTTCTGCCTCCATCCTTTCAACTGTTATTTGTTTTTATTCAAGAGACTTTTCCAGACTTTCTTTGATCTTATTTTCTTTTAATTTTATTTTTTTTCATATTTTTCATAAGTTTTTCCATCTCCTTTTCTTCGTGTTCATATTTTTCTTTCTGTTCAACTACAAAACTTTTCAACTGTGTATATCTGGTTTTGTATTTTCTTAATTCATCTAAGGCACTAAGAATTTCTTCCTCCATATTAATTTTTGCTTCATCTTCTAACTCCTTCTCATGTTTGATTTTTTCTATCTCATTAGATTCTTCAATACCTAAGAAAATAACTTCATCATCATCAGATCCATCATTGTCACTAGACTCTGACAAGTTGTTGTCTTCTTCTTTTGAGTAGAAATTTGTTTTCCCTCTGTAGAACTTTTTCTTGTAGTTGGGTTTTTCCTTATTCTGGTATTGATTGTTTTTGTTTTCTTTATTTTCAGTGTCCTCCTTGGGATAGGGACACTTGGATGCAAAATGACCAACTTTTCCACAATTAAAACATTTGAAAGGAAGCTTGACTTTGTACTTCCTTGATCCTTTATAAAGTTTTATAATGAAGTTTTCTTCCTCCACATCAGATTCTTCATGATGACAGGATTGAGGTTTTTGCTTATGATTTATCTTTGCCTTTGATTCTTTGAAATCCGTTTCATTTTTGGTTGATTTATTATTTCCTATTCTCATTTCATATGCTGTAAAAATCCCATGGAGCTGGTCAACTGTGAGTGAGCTTAGATCGGATCTATCTTCAATTGAGGAAATCTTTGCATCATATCTCATCGGTAATGAGCTTAGTATTTTTTGCACAATGGGTTTATCTGTAACTTCTTCTCCTGCTGATCTAATTAAGTTGACCACTTCATCTACCCTATTGTTGGCACAGGGGCAGACCCAGGGTTCAACTCTCAAGAGCGCACCAACAAAGCCCTAACTACCGACCCTTTCAAAAACACCTGCGAAGTAGATGAACTCTCACTCGAGGTAGAGGCAGGGATGGTTGTAAGACTCAGGTGTTTGCAACCTTAGCTGGGACACATATCTGTGATTATATCACTTACATAGTACTTAGCATAGATCATTCGTCAATATTCAACCCTTATTATACTTCACAAATAACACATAGCATCGCAACATTCACTTAGATCTAAGGTATTTCAACACTTAACAACAGTAAAACAAACTAGATTTGGTAGATAAACACTAAGCATCTTCATACATGTGTATCAGATCTAACATCCTACATATCATTAGAAGTTTAAGCATAAGTAGATCTATTTAGTCATCTCATAGCACTTAGTAAAATGGGGACATAAACACATTGAGACAAGCACAAAGCAACACAACACAGTATTTACGTGGTTCACCCCCACCCTAGGTCTACGTCCACCAATTATTCTTCCTTATTATCATCTTCAATCGGTTACAATAACAGAGCCATCAAAACCCTACTGCGCACAGGACAGAAGATCTACGTAGCTTGCTAGATCCTTCTTCCTTATGTTACAACACAAAGCCTTTTCCAACTTCCTACAATGACTTTCACTGAGCCTTCCAAGTCTTATATAGGCACAAAGCACTTACAACCCTTACTTGCACTTAGCATACATCACATAGATGTCGATCTATCCTCTAGCTCACTAGATTACTATTTATACATACAAAATAGGCCTAAGCATGGGTAAAACCCATGGGCCAGTATCCCAATCCCATTACATATTCCCAAAAACCCAAAATGGACCCTAAAGTGGGTCAAGATCCCGTGATATCTGCTCCATCTTGCGATCCTCCTTCAACGGCTTTCAAAGTCCCAAAATAGGTCAATATGACCAAGAAACTCTCAAAACTTGGTCAAGGTCCAACAAGCCCCCAACACTCACCTGTGACTCGTCCCGTGTC
Source organism: Picea engelmannii (assembly GCA_009831015.1). Taxonomy (NCBI): domain Eukaryota; kingdom Viridiplantae; phylum Streptophyta; class Pinopsida; order Pinales; family Pinaceae; genus Picea; species Picea engelmannii. The sequence continues at coordinate 706,794 of ML777508.1, forward strand.
ACTCAGGTCTAATCCATTCTGCCTCGAATGCTTCGAGCTTGGATCGAGCTGCTTCAACCTGCTGCAATGTTACGACCTCTTGCTCAGTGAACTCCTGGATCACTGCGTCGTTCACTGGCCCTTATAAGCATTGTTCTACATTGATGACGATCTGTTCCAATTCGACTCCTTGGATTTCAACTTCAGTGAAAAATTGGCATGCCTTTTCTTTCACTCGTTGAAGTCATTGAGTGACTTCCATTACTTTACTCTGAATCATATGGATCTATTGATGGGTGGTGCATTGTTCTTGAGACTGCTTCATTCTTTCCACTGGAGACAAGGCCTTTAGCTACGTGCTTCTTTGCTTCTTTGCTTCTTGGAGTTGCGACTCCAATGCCTGTTACTCTGGATTCTCCATGAGGTTCTCGTAAGTCTGGGCACTCCGGTTACTCAACTACTTGCATTCCAAGAAAATAGATTTTAATATTCCAACTGCATTGCGGGAAATTTCTTCCCTTAGGTCTCTTACCTCCTGTGGAGTTTCGGTTACAACACAGAGCTCTAGATCTGCGATGCACTGTTGTAGCTTCTGGATCGCATCTTCGAGCTATGCCACCTATTGTGGAATTATTTCTTTGGTCTATACCTCAATGACTATCATAGAGAGAAGTGCTCTGTTGACCACTTCCTTTACCTCCAGTTGCTCCACCAACAACTGTTCCCTTCCTTGATGTAGTTGTTCTTTCTCATCATTCCATTTTGCTTGGATAACACTCTTTTCTTGTCTGCAGCACTGCGTTTTTCTACAAGTACTCCCTTTACTTGTGTCAAAGAATGGATGGCTTGGTCTTCTTCATCTTGTGCTTTTAGAAGTTGAGCCTCGACTGAATCCATGATTCGGTGGAGTTGAGCTGGCTCACCTCCTTCTTCTGGTGTTCCAACTGACAGGGGCGCAGTGGGGACTGCGCACCTCAACTAAAGTGTCTGCTGTACTCCTTGGAGCTCTATCTCGATCCAACTATACATCACCTCCTCCCTAGCTTCCTGCTTCTCTACAATCTCTAGTGAAGCATTGTTCATTGTAGCGATGATGAAGTTAAAGTCATATAGGGTGAGGACAGTCTCAAACTTGGTCTTGGTTGCTTTCATTTTATTTCTGGATGAAGGCTTCTGGGGGGAAACCTTTCTTTTCTTTGAGGGGTCCTCCTTGTCCTTATGCAATGTTTCCTCGCCAATCTCTTCTCCAACACCTCCTTTATCTGGTGACATAGATGCAGTCTTCACGGATGTGTTGTCTACATCCTGAACTTCTTCAGGCTTCTTTGATTTACTAGGTCCAGGTGTATCCTGCGTAACTTCCAGACTGTCTACATCAGACAACTCTGCAGGGTTGGATGGGATAAGGAGGTCTGCCGACCATTCCTTGGTGATTTCCTCTAAATCTTCCTCTGTAAGCTTGTAATAGGAATACAACTGTTGCTTATGGCCATCTGTGCATGCTGTTATATAAATGAAGTGGCAGTCCACACTAAACTTCATTAGGGGCCGAAACCTATGGAGGGTATTCGGGGTCATACGAGGCTCAGACTGGCTGGCTAGTTTCAACTAGTTGTAGTAAGTGTGGAAGATGACATTCGTCTGCCATTGCTTGATCATATTGTCGAGTACCATAGGGTATTGAACTTTGCGTCCTATGGTTTAAAGGGCTTGATGTCCGAGAAGGTCGCACCTTCTAGCATCTCCCATGCAATGAATGCAATTAGTATGAGAAGCCAGCTGAAGTGGAACTCATATCCTTGGTATTGTGCTTCCCTGCAGTCCATTTCCAACTGGTTTACTAGGTACTGTGCCCAATTCATCTAAAGTCCTTCTGCACACTTCCCTACGAGGTCAACGATGAATCCAATCACTTGGGTGGGCCAGTTCTTGCGAACTATCTTGCATGCGATTAGTTGACATGGAAGGTGCACTACGTCGCTCTGGATAGAGCCTACCTTGTAGCCTCGTGTTCCCTTCTTGACATCACCATAAGTCTCTTTGATCCTCTGTGCTAATGCTTAGTCTGAGGTCTTTCTAGGGTAAAAATCCTGTGGGTTAGGGCCTTGCATGCTAAGCCCGGTGATCCGATTGATCAAGGTCAGATCCACAGTGATGTGGTGGTTCAACCGTAAGTATACTCCATGGTAACTTGACAGCAACAATTTGACACAGGAATTCACTTCCTGGTGCCTGTCGAAGTGCAGGATCTTCATCAAATTAAGCAGTGTGGACTACATGAGGTTATGGGTCCATGATTGCGAGATAATCTTGGAGTTATTTCCTTTATTCCTGGTCAAGTACTTATGTGGGGTGAGCATGCTATAAGCCTTTCTGTCGCCGAGGTTGAAGTCGCTAAAATTCAATGTTGCGAGCTTATCCTGGTCGGCATGAACTATGTGCACCCCTTTTGGGAGCTACGTAGTGACCAAAGCATACTCAAAATCCCTGGGCACGTTGTATCTGTTCACTGCGCCGCTCAGAGGAGGAATATACGTAGGTAAGATACTCATAATCAACTTGGCATTCATGAGATCGTCTCTATTCTTCGTTCTCATCTCTGTCACGATTATGGAAGTTCCTTCTCTGCAAGAAATCGATGGAGAAGCTTGGACTCCTCTTGCTGATGATTCTTGCACACCTGTAGACATCCTTCTTTCCGACATGACTTTCTTGGTCCTGAGATCAATGAGTACTTCCTTCACATATTCTTCAAGTGCACTAAGGTCCTCGGACATACGCGCTTACGGTTAATAATATCGGGTTCAAAAAGTAATGTATAAACAACAATAAGGTGGAAATCAAGAGTGTAATGATCACTGGACAATCTTAATCAAGGTTTTGAACTCAAATTATCGATTTGGAAAAAGTGTTCTTCATGCATGGCGCGACGAGCTAAATAGGTGAGTCGATAATGGTTGGCTCACAACGATCATGACCCTCCATTAACTCCCATTCGATCCATTATGGCGTGGCCCAACGGTCTAATGATGCCTCTTTATTTCTTTTATGCCTGTTCAGAGCGAAAGTTGAATGGATATATCAGTCCAACGACTATATTGCTTCGTCATGGAAAAGTACTCTATGTCGCTATTCTGATATCTCGGCGAAGCCCTAATTCTGCAATTTTTGTTTCTGCGAGGTCTCTTCTAGAACCTCCTGTAACCTTTCAGTATTATCCCTTTTCTTTCTTAACTTTCTAGTCTTCTTTCCAGTGGGCTTTGTCTTGGTAATGCTTTTATCATTCTGAGTATTTTCTTCTTTGGTCTTAGTTAATTCACATTGTTGATATTTTTTCCTAGGTTTCCTGTGTAATACTTATTCCTTGTCTTGGATACATAATTCAATCTTTTGGGGATCCTCTAGTGTTCTCTTAGCCTCGACATCTGAGTTTATAGTATTAAATATCTACGGTTGGCTCTTATGTTCCTCAATCAAGTGTGCGATCCTTTTGGTCATAAAGTCTTTTAACTCTTTCTTCTTTTGTTCCAAAACTTCTTCTTCCTCCTTTCGTCTCGCTTGATCTCTATCAATCCAAGGTTTTCCTATTAGCATGGTAAACGATGCTTTGTATTCAACAAATTTAATAATCTCAAAGTCCTCTTCTGTTGACGCTCCATTGACACTCATAGGTATTCGGACGAGCCTTCCATATAGGTTTACTAGATTTACTCTGAATAAATTTATTCCTCCTAGGGAAGGGATCATAACAGGTCTTCCTATAGCTTCCCAGGTTCTTTCTAGCATAATATTCATCTATGTTTCTTCATCTAGGACACAGTTAATGTCGAAGTCCCCTATTCTTGCTTCGATGCATTCCTTCTCTTTGAATATCTCTGATAAGATGACATGTCGGTGGTCATTCAGGGCCTCTTTCACTTGTATCAATACCTTCTCTTATTCTTGTTGGGGTTTTACCTTTCTTGGATCTGCCTTAGGGTTTCCTTGATTCAAATTCATTCCTTCAAGCTTAGCGATCATTCTAGGGCAATCTAACACTTCATGGTCCATTGCTTTGAAACATAGACAACTAGGTATTCCACTAGGGCATTCCTTAGCATGATGTCCTGGTCTTCTGCAACTATGACAGAGGGTTAATCCTCACTTTTTCTTAAATGATCCCCAGCCTTTTCTGTATTTTGCACTAGGATCATGGTAGCGAACCTGCAACAAATTATTTCTAGGATCCTACATCCATTTATTAGTCCAAACATTCTTTCTATGCATACGTATAACATATCTTTCATTATTCTTATCAGATCTATTCATATCACATCTTCTTTCGTCTATTAACAACCTAGATTTCAAACTAGGACAAAACCTATTAGATATACCTAGATCGATACTCTAGAAACAAAAAATTCTACCTTTCTTACTTTTACAGAGAACAAATATTTGAGATATAAGAACTTTTAACTATTCTGACCTTTAATAGAGCACAAAGATTACCTCTTTCAATCATAACTTATAGCTTTTACCTTTCTTAGAGCACAAAGATTTCAGATCCTTCTTCTTTTCTACAGATCCGACCTCCTTTATTTCAGATCTGGCCTTCTCTCTTTAGATCGGGATTCTTTCTCTCAGATCTAACCTTCTTTTTTTAGTACAAAGCTTTACAGATCAAGTAGAATACTGTACACTAGGGCACCGATATACACACAGATCTTTCATAGTTTCAGGATGAATCTTTGCACATAGCTTCCTCTTTCTCAGTTCCCAACAATCACAGTTTCAGGTCCCAACAACAAAACCATTTGTTGGCACAGGGGCAGACCCAGGTTTCAACGCTCAAGAGCACACCATTAAATCCCTAACTACTGACCCTTTCGGCAACACCTGCGAAGCAGATGAAGTCTCACCCGAGGTAGAGGAAGGGGTGGTTGCAAGAATCAGGTGTTTGCAACCTTAGTTGGGACACATATATGTGATTATATCACTTACAGAGTACTTAGCATAGATCATTCATCAATATTCAACCCTTATTATACTTTGCAGATAACACAGAGCATCGCAACATTCACTTAGATCTAAGGTATTTCAACACTTAGCAACAGTGAAATAGATCAGATCTGGTAGATCAACACTAAGCATCTTCATACATGTGTATCAGATCTAACATCCTACATATCATCGTCACTTTAAGCATAAGCATATCTATTCAGTCATCTCATAGCGCTTAGCAAATTGGGAACATAAACACATTGAGACAAGCACAAAGCAACACAACATAGTATTTACGTGGTTCACCCCCACCCTGGGGCTATGTCCACCAATTCTTCTTCTTTATTAGTGTCTTCAATCGGTTACAAGCACAGAGACATCAAAACCCTAGTGCCCACAGGATAGAAGATCTGGGCAACTCGCTATATCCTTCTTCCTCGTGTTACAACACAAATCCTTTTCCAACTTCCTACAATGACTTGCACTTAGCCCTACAAGTCTTATATAGGCACAAAGCACTTACATGCCTCACTTGCACTTAACATACGTCACATAGATACCGATCTATCCTCTAGCTCACTAGCTTACTATTTATACATACAAAATAGGCCTAAGCATGGGTAAAACCCATGGGCCAATATCCCAATCCCGTTACATATTCCACAAAACCCAAAATGGACCCAAAAGTGGGCCGAGATCCCATGATCTCCGCTCCATCTTGCGCTCCTCCTTTGACGGCTGTCGAAGTCCCAAAATAGGTCAATATGACCAAGAAACTCCCAAAACTTGGTCAAGTGCCAACACCTATGAAAGTATTCGGCAATATTTTCTTCTTCTTTCATTTTCAGGTTTTCAAATTTTGTTCTATAGGTATGTAGTTTGGATTCTTTGACTTTGTCATCTCCTTCATATAGAACCTCTAATTTGTCCCAAATTTCTTTGGCTGATTTGCAATGCATAACTTTCACAGATATAGAGTTAGTCAACCCAGCTAGAATTACATTAACTGCTCTTGAGTTATCATTACATATTTTCTTTCCTCCAGATTCTTTGGGTGGAGTAGTCGATGCAATGTAACCATCTACAACAGATTGCCAGATATCAAAACCAAGCGCCAATAAGAAGTTTTTCATTCTTATTTTCCATAGATCATAGCCTTCTCCATTGAACAATGGTGCTTTGTTGTTAGACATTCCTTCTAGTTGATCCATCTTCAAGATCTACCTTCAAGTTTGTTAGACTATGCTGAAGGAACCTTTCTTTGATACCAATTAAAGGATCAGATTATGTCACTAAGAGGGAGGGTGAATCAGTGAAACAACAATTCTATCAATTTTTATTTATTAATGAAAACATAATCTTAACATAGTATTTTATCATGGAACCCAAATGGGAAAACCACAAACTCTTTTCTATTAACTACAAAAATTGTTTTACATGTTACATAGATGGAATATGTACTTCCTCTTTGATCAACACCGACTGATCATGATGCACCCACACCCTGGTTTACCAGCACCAACTGGTAGGAGGCTATGACCCCCTATTTAGTCAGCTACAACTGAAAAGGAAGCATCAACTCCCTCTCCAGGCACCACCCAACCACCCTTAATACATAAGTATCTTTAGATTTTCTTCCTGGAATCTACTTCAGCTTTTGATTTTCTGATCTAGACTGCAGAGACACTTTCTTCTCAACACACTTCCTTGTTTATATAATCTTCAAAACAACCTAAGTGTGAAACACTGTGTTCCTTCATTTTGAACATCACACCTCTTCGATTAATTATCGTTAATACTGTTTATTTATTTATTTTTACCGTGAAGGTAAATTGATCACAGTCATGGATCAATTTTAAACCTTTATACTTGTTCACGGATCTCTGTTAATTTCACAGAGACCAAACTCTATGGAGGTGCTTCCTTCAAATCAATGGTCAAGATTTAATTCCGATCTTCTCATGAGATGGACGGATGATGAGATTTCGACACTTTGACCTTTGAGTCTTCATGACTTCCAATATTTCATAACTCCCGATTACGATATCGCCAAAACAATCAAATGGTTCATGTTTATTTCGCGGAGACAAATCAACAGTCCGCTTTAGACCTAATCCGTAGGATCTTTTAATGACTTATGGTTGAGTTTTAATTTTGCATGCGTTAATTAACCATTTGAGAAAACTTAGTGAAAGAATGAGGAAAGAAGAGGAATTATGACAGCCATATACATATATGCAGATCTGAAATGAAATAATAGACAACAAAACCATAACACGCAGATTGATAACGGAGTTCGGCATAACTTTGCCTACGTCTCCGGGCCTTTGTCTCTGTGGGGAGGCTTCTTTATTTCTGTTCAAGAGCTCAAAAATACATCGCTGCAATGCCAAATGGCTACAAGACTGATCTGGTCATGTTCTTCCAGATCTCTAGAACCCTGCAAAGAAAACGACACGCAAAACGGATGTCCAGAGGTCCCAGAAATGATTCGACAATGTCTCCTTCTCAAAAGCTTCTCTGCCTCAAAATGGCTTTGGCTTGGCTTCTCCTCAGCATAACTCTGCTCTGACTGCCCTGAATGCTCTCCCATGGCCTCAAACAAGCATGGTTTATATAGCTTAGAAGTTGGTTTCTCATCTCCAACTTCCTCCTAAAATTTAGGCTCCATATATGCCCAATATCTCCCAAAAATGGAGAAAATCAATTAAAAATAGGTTGATTAACAATAAAAAAACCTACTTTTTAAACAAAATTCGGGCATTAAGCCCCCTTCGTCCGGCGCGCGCCCCCTTGGCAGGGTCACATGGCTTAATATGGCCAAGCGCTAGCCCAAAGTGTAAGCGATGGCCCCTATCCTGCGCTGACACCTGGTTCTATTGGCGTTTATATAGGGCCACAGGCCTAACTGTTGTAACCACGCCCTGTTTGCATTAACGTCGGTTCTATGGCATGTGGTATGTTGGCATAGGCCCACGGGTTGGTGCCATAATTGCGCGCTCTTTTCGGTGTTTGTAGCCCCGGTCCTGTGGTAACCGCCTGGGATCCGGGGGCTTACCCTATCCTCCCGCGCCGTTGGTTATATGGAATGGCCATATGTGTATGTTGCGCCGAGGGCTGGGGCTAAGCCCCGGCCCTTTTCTCCGCTGCATAAACATTCAAACAAACACAAATAGAAATTGCACTGTTTGATTAACAAGCACCACCCATAGGGCGGGCAGTTATCCCATCCCTGCCATTCCTTAGCCCAAAGGGGAGGTCGTGGGTTCAACCCCCAGCCAAGCCACAAAATTTTACATATAAAACCAACAACCAATCACGGGGTGCCACGTGGCAGCCCACGACTGGGCCACATGGCACCTCAACAACCAAACGATGAATGCCACGCGTCAGCCGCTGATTCATCCATGCCAACTTCTGTACTGCCCTATCAGCCTACCCTATCAGCCTGCCACGTCAGCTGCTGACGTCACCCGTACCATGTGTCACCCTTACAGTGGTGACACGTGTCACCTCTGGATAGGTCCAGCTGTCTTCCTGTACGTCCAAATCTGCCTGACACGTGTCGCCTTTTGGAGCTACCATGTGTCACCTTTTGGGATTTCCATGTCATCTGTATGAACCGTACGGTCTGCACAGTCATCATGACACGTGCACTGTACAGACTGTACAGTCATCCCTTTTTTTACCTGTTTGGCTTTTCGGATAGAACGCGATATCTTCTCCATACGGAGCCCGTTTGACAAAGTAAATATACCGCCGAAATCAGGAAGACGAGACAAACGCAATGTCATTGGTTTCGTCGCATTCCGGGCACTTTCATTTTTGAGCATTTTTCAAGCCCTGTCAGGCTTCTAGATCCGATTTCGGATCACACCTCCGCACAAAAAGACCTTTTGGTCCCCAAAAGGTTACTGACCAGTCAACAAGCTCAGGATAGGCCACCCGGCTTGCTCTTTGTCTCTGAACTCTGTCCCGTGCACCTGTCTCATCAAGATCAACTGTAACACAATCATGACAACTGACAGTATATTGTTAGCCATTTGAACCCTGCTACATCTTAATGAAGCCACTATCATCCATGTAGAAAACATTGCTAATGACAGCATCAAAAAGATGACTTCAAATGAACTGATATATTTTAGATATCTGCACGACATGAGCTTATCTTGAAGCAATTTATGATTGATTTTCCATTCAACAACCATATTTTGTTCATGCTTAAGATCAATTACTTCATTTGAAACAATTATTGGTTTGTTTGCTTGCACTGCCTTCTTTAACTGTTCCATTGTTTGAAGTGTTTTATTTTCTTTAACACGATGAGCATGAACCACATAATCATGACCTGCTTTAGTGAATTGATATTGATTCTTTGTCCTGTAGAAGATTTCCTTACGATCATATAAATACGGACTTCCTAAGATCATTCCACATTCTCTTAACGACACAACATCACAAGTTACTTCATCCACATACTTAGATGAAATTGCAAATTTGATTGTGCACTGCTTTGTTATGTGCATTTGATGATGATTGCTTATCCATTTAAGTGTGTAAGGCTTATGATGAGTTTGTGTTTTTAATCCCAATTTCTTAACCAATTCTTTGGAGATTAGATTAGATTGAGATCCACTGTCAATTAATGTTTCTATCTTAGTGTGTCGCATGATTACCCTTATATGAAACACGTTGCTTCTACAATCAATCTTTTCACCATTTTTACCTGTCATACCAACCAATGAAATCTTTGACTCATCACCTGAATCCGATCCCAAGTCTGTGGGTTTTGATGTCGTTGCCACTGTTTGCGTTCCCTTCTTTTCTTTGAACCACTTTGGCCTCTTCTCGGGAT
>ML777508.1:739160-796714 GCA_009831015.1 Picea engelmannii
TAAATACAATTAAAATTGTTATAATTTATATAACTGTAATCAACATATAGTGATGATTATTATTAGATGACAACCTTTTTTGCATACTTCATTATAAAAGTGCTTTTTAATGCAATATAAATACATAAAACTTATTGATAATAAATGATTGGTTATTATGATGAAGTACAATTAAAATTCACTTAACTTAAGAAAAATAAAGAATATTTAATAATAATATAATTCTAAATTTTTATTATAAAATTTAGTTTCCATATTACTTTATATTTAATTTTTTTTTAATAAAACAAAGATTCAATAATACTTATTTCAGTTTAGGTACTAAACAATTTTAATACTTATTCATTATTCATTTGTTTCTATCTTATAATAATTGATTCACTATACCGAAGTTATGAATTTATGATTAAAAATGACACAATAAAAAATGAATATAGTGATAAACATGATGCGAGTGTTTTTTATCACGTAAAAAAAAAAAAGTAAATTGATTGGAAATTTGGAATCATATTATAAGTCAGAACAAAGGATTAATTTATTCATAAATTGAGATTGTAGCATATTCTATTTTACAATATTTCATTTTAATTGCTTCATACTTCTCTCATAAAACACTTATAATGAAAAAATTAAGGTTCATTGTGAATCATTATAGTATTGTACATAGTATCAAACGATGTAAGTTTTATGATTTTTTAAGAGTATAAAATGAATAATATAAAATAAAATATAAATTAATTTATGGAAATTGATAATTTTGTAAATAACAATAATTATAATAATAATAATTTATTTTTTTTTGAATTTTTAAAATTGTTTTTCCTACATTTATTTTTTATATATAAAAAATTAATTTAAATAAATTTTAATAAAACACAAATTTTATTAAAAAATATTTATTAAATTTTATTAAAACATATTTACTAAGTTTTATTAAAAATAACTTATTTTAAAAATAATTATTTTTACTAACCTATTAAAGAATTTGGTAGAATTTTAAATCCTAATTATAAATATATTACAAGAAAAGTAATGTTATTGAAGAGATTTTGTCTAAACAACTAACAACAAAAGTAATAGTCGTTAGAGATTTCTCGAAAATACTTTGTGGGAGTTTATGACACTTACTTTTGAGTGGACACTCCACTTATCCTTGGACAACATAAATCTCTCATAGTGGTGAAGAAATTGAGTTTATGAAACTTTCGAGGTTTGGAGTGGACACTCCACCCATCCTCAGGGACAGGGCTGATTTTAGGGGTTAGATTTCGCTCATGGAATAATATTTCATGGTTTTTCCCCCAAAAAATTTGCTATTGTAAAAATGATTCGCACAAATTCTATAGGATATAATTATTTTACCTTAAAAATGACCAAAATGTTATACAAACTATATAAAATGCTTACAAATTTGAATATTTTACAAAATATCCCCAAACATCTTAAAGTTGGCATATGAATGATCATTATAAATAATATTTATTTTATTTTATTCAATGACTGTTGTGAAGACACCATTAGGGAAATAAAAGATTAGAAAAAATTAATTTAATTAATGGAGTGATAGGTGAGAATAAGTGATATCTAGTTAAGATATGACTGAAGAGCATAAATTAGTGGGGGAAAATTAAATTGTTGAGTTTAATATTAAATTGTTGAATTATTTAAAGAAAGAAAGAAATTGGCTTGGGAAAAGTAGATTAGGGTAGGATTAATTAGGTAGGATGTGACTTAGGACAAGGTAAAATTAAGTAAAATAAAATTGTGAAATTGAACTAGAATGATTTAAGTTGGAGGAAGAGTTGAGAAGTTATTCGATGGAAAAATAAAAGAGATAATTGTGATACAAAGGGAGAATTAGAGGAAAAGTTAAGGTGCTATTTGATGGAAAAATAAAATATAAGAGATATAAAAGAGAACAACATTAATAAAGATAGCTCGGTGGGAAAAGTTGTGAGAGAAAAAACTTTAAATTGAGGGCCATAAATCATGATAAGGGAGGAGTAAATTAAGCAAACAGAGAATCATTGGTGACAAATGTGATGAATAGTAGGCTTCCGAGATTGGATGAGTTTGTATCCATCTTCTATATTGAAATTATTTCGATGTTTTTCAATTTCAAGCGCTTTCCGTATGATACGAGATGGGTAGAAGGGGGAAGAGGCAATAATTTTGGTTTTTTCAAAGAAGATGTGGTGCTTGGAGTTGTGAGAATGTTCGGCTAGTGCTGACTTAGAGATGCGGTTGTGGTGAGTGCCATCAATATGTTACTTTAGGAAGGCTTTGGAGGATCTTCTTGTTTGGCCAATGTATGATTTGTCACACGAGAAGGGGATCTGGTAAACACCTTGGCCAAGCAAGGGGTTAGATTTTTCCTTGGATGATATGAACATTTGTTTAAGGTTATGTAGGGTTTGAAAAGAGTTTTGATAATATTTTTTGTCAACAACTTAGAGATATGATCATTGATGCCTTGGATGCAGGGGAGAGAGACCAGTGTAAGAGGAGAGGAGTAAGGGGGAGGGTTTTTTTTAGAATGAGGCCATAGGGAAGAGAAAAACTCTTTATTGATTTGAGTGATAGAGTAGCCATTGGCTACACTGGATTTTGTAAGGTGGTATTTCTCTTTATTAAGGGCCTAAGGAGATAAGATTCGAATGGCTTGAGTGATAAGGGCTTTTAGAATTGAAGATTTTTGGGTTGGGTGGTGGTGTGAATGGGTGTGAAGGTACTTCCTCTTCTTTGGACCCATCCATTCAAAAACATCTCATTCCTCACCAGCCCCTCACTCCCAAAATCTATGGGCAACCCAAGATTCATAAAAAAAACATTCCGCTTAGACCCATAGTGAGCGCTATAGGTGCCCCCACCTACACCCTAACACGATTTCTCGTTGACCATCTAGGGGATTTCACCAGAAAGACCCCCTCCTTTATCAAATAACCCTTTGTATTTATTAAAAAAACCCAGAGTTTACACCTTGAGGAACACGACCTTATGATGTGCTTTGATGTGGTATCCTTATTCACCAAAATCCAGGTACCAAAAGTGTTGGATATTATTTCGAAACTAGTTGACCCTGAAACACTTAATCTCATCAAAATTTGCCTCACCTCAACCTTATTCACGTTTACAGGAACTTTCTATGAACAAACTAAAGTCACAAGCATGGGATCATCATTATCCCCAATTGTTGCCAACATGTTTATGGAAGAATAGGACAGGTACCTTCACACCCATTCACACCACCACCCAACCCAAAAATCCGCAGTCCTAAAAACCATCATCACTTGAGCCATTCGAATTGCGGATACCCAAACCCTTAATAAAGAGAAATCCCACCTTACAAAATCCCTTCTAGCCAATGACTACTATATCACACAAATCAAAAAACCTTTCCGCTCTACCCTACGACCTCATTCTAAAAACTCCCCTCCCCCTTCTCCCTTCCCTCCTCTTGCACTGATCTCTCTCCCCTACATCAAAGGCATCAATGATCATATCTCTAAGTTGTTGACAAAATAGAATATCAAAACTTTTGTCAAACCCTACAGAACCCTTAAACAAATGTTTAGATCAACCAAGGACAAATCTAACCCCATGCTTGTCTAAGGAGCTTACCATATCCCTTACTCCCATGGAAAATCATACATTGGCCAAACATGAAGATCCCTCAAAGCCCTCCTAAAGGAACATATCGCTGACACTCACCACAAACACATCTCTAAGTCAACACTGGCCGAATAGTCTCACAACTCCAAGCACCACATCTTCTATTTCAAAACCAAAATTCTTGCTTTTCCCCCCTTCTACCCATCTCATATCATATACGAAGCGCTTGAAATTGAAAAACATCCAAATAATTTCAATCGAGAAGACGACTATAAACTCATCAATCTTGGAAACCTACTATTCATCACATTTGTCACCAATTATTCTCCCCTTGTTTAATTTACCCCTCCCTTATCATGATTTATGGCCCTCAATTTATAACCTTCAACCCTTTAATGAACCCCCCCTTCTTCCCCACCCCTTTTTCAATTTTTTTATCTCACAACTTCTCCCACCTCTATATTTATTAATGTTGTCTCTTTTATTTCTCTTATCTTTTATTTTTCCATCAAATAACGCCTTAACTCTTCCTATAAATCTCCCTCTGTATCACAGTGATCTCTTTCCTTTTTCTGTCGAACAATGTTTCAACTCTTCCTCTAATTGCATCTGTATCACAATTATCATGTACCCCCCCGCTTTTTAACCTTTCTCATTCTAAATCTCTTAAATCATTCTAGTTCAATTTCACAATTTTATTTTACTTAATTTTATCTTGTCCTAAGTCACATCCTAGCTGATTAATTCTACGTTTATCTACTATTTCCCAAGTTAATTTATTTATTTCTTTACCTAATTCAACAATTTAATACTCAACTCAAAAAATTAATTCCCCCCCACTAAATTCTGCTCCTTTTCCTTTATTATTTTTCAACGGTCATATCTTACCTAGGATATCAATTATTCTCACTTCATCAATGCATTAATTAAATTACTGTTTTCTAATATTTTATTTCCCTAACGGTTTCTTCACAATGGCCATTGAATAAAATAAAAAATTATTGTTTATCTCAAATAACTTTCTCTTTTCATCTTATAAATCATCGACCCCAACACTCTCTTCACCACTATGAGAGATTTATGTTGTCCCTGAGGATGGGTAGAGTTTCCACTCGAAACGTTGGACATTTCATAAACTCCCACAAAGTGTTTTCCAGAAATCTCTAACTATTATTATGGATAATTGTGAAAACCTTCACACACTAACAAAAGTAATGTCAAGTTTTGTATACACCATAGCATACATGAGTCTTCCAATTGCATTCAAGTATGGAAGTTTGTTCATTTATTGAAACTTCAGTTGCATCTTCAAATTCATTTCCTTATACAACCTCACTCTAATTTCATGGAGTTGCACTCAACTTGGATTTACTGATCCCAAATATTTGATATAGATTATGTAGATAATGAAGTGAAGGAAAAAATATAAATGAAAAATCACAAAGATATTACAGAGAGAACATTAATGCATTGAAACAAAAGTTCTATTAATGAATGAAATGGAAAAACACTGTCAAAATGCAAAGCGATACAAGCTATATAGAATGGTCACTAGCTTATCTTTTAAAAGAGATGTGCCACCTATGATCATTCACAAGAAGACAATACGAGAGGCCAAAAATTGCTTTTAACAAAATGTATGATGCACTAAGATGTAAAAAAACCTAAAGATCCAAAACCCTAACCCTAGGGAATGTGGCAAAAGGAATGCAAGCCATGATGAGGATAGTTAATATGTCACTTCCCATGGCCACACAATTTGCATATAAAGAACATTTAGGGTGTTTCTTGTACCATTACAAATCTTAATCCATGCTCTATGTGTTTGGCATGCCATGTAATAAAAACATTACTGGCCTACATCAACTATTGAAAAATGCAAAGGAAATGCTTGAAAAACATGCCAAAATTTTGGGACATGAAAAAATATAGTAGAATTACCAAGATGTGGAACCATTTTGAGTTAGTGGAACAAGTTGGTGGCCACCAATATCCACCTAGATTAGTCATCCCCATTATCCCGAAGTGACGGTTCCCATAAAATCAAGTTCCTCCATTTAATAAGGATAATTTTACTAAATTTGACTCATAGTGAGCCACTTTCCTTGGTCTAGAAGTCTTGCTTTGACAACTTGAAAGAGTTAGATGATTTGTTGGTAGGTGCCCTTTATATTGGTGTCCATAATTTGATCAATTGTTGCTTGCTTAATGTAGTTAGGATTGAGCCTTGTGTGGGCTAACTGCTCGACCACCTCTTAGGTTTCCAAGAGAGGTGGAAATTATGGTCAATGCAGGTCCACATTAAATCCAGGGTGCAATCTAAGGTAATGGAGAATACTTCATTCAAATTCATTCTCATCCATAGCCTTGGTGATGGTGTAAGGCTTATATCACAGTGTGAAGAGATTCTGATGGGGTCCTATGAGTTTTTTTTATGCAAATGCAACCATACTTTATCTATGACTTGAAACCTATATGGAACCTGATGCTAATCATGGTGCTGCTTGTACTTGGAATCAACAATTTGCACAATATAATGAACTTGTTGTTGGATGCGATAGATCTATTCAAAAAAAAAATCTTCTCTATTATCGTCAGTATGATCATGGGAGGATTCTTCCTATATAGATGCAATGGGTAGATATAAGTCAATTGGGGACAATGGATGGAACCCAAGCTCACTTGAACAGGGTTGTGGTCAATAGAGATGTGAAGGGTTTTGTTGTATCTATTTTGAACATAAGGAAGTATCTCATCCCATGCACATGGATGTTTAAAGTTGTACATTCTCTCCTTATCCCATTTGTGTGGATTTTTGAATTTGTACATTCTCTTCTTATTGTTGGAACCCAAAGTTTTGGGTAAAGATCACACGTGTGCACAAACGAAGTTGTGCATGACTATTCAGTTTTTGCATGCACCAAAGTAGTTACACGATGGGTGACAAGAGGCACACATGCCAGTTCAATTTATGCCAATGCACGTCGGTCCGTGGTTTTTGATACATGCCACAAACTAAGAAGACACTGCATGCATGCTAGAATCAAGAAAATAATATTCGAGAGATCTTCCCAAATGATTACTTCAGGTAGCACGAGAGATCATGGAGAATTAAGGAGATGATATGGAAAGGTAGTTAAGTTTTCCACAATTCAAAGAGGCTATGTGGAATGCATGGGAGTGACAACAACATGCCGGACTAGTAGTCAAAGGAGCGAGTGAGGTAGAATTGAAGGTGACAGAGCACCAGAGCCGAGAAGTAGATTAAAGGGAGAAATGGTGAAAAAAATAAGGTTGTTGTAGTTATTTTTTTTGTTAGTCAATGTCCTTGAGCTCACTCAGAGCCTATGTTTTTGTAATGTCTCTGGTTGAGAGCCTCAGTCTGATATATATACAGAGTCTGAATAAAGTAGATGGAACTATGGAATGTAATACTAGGAGAATGTATAAGAGAGGAGGGATCTGTTGTTGTCAATGAGGAGTTTCTTAATGCGTGTCTATGAATGATTGAATGAAAATAATAAGGCTGCAATGATTATGGTCTTATGATGTGTTGATTATTGTTAATTGAATGTATGTGATGTTGTTATATATTGTTAGTTGTTAATTAGTTTACAAGGAATTATATGAATACCAACATGGATGGATTCTTGTGTAATTAGTCCTTCATCACCGAAACAAGACCAGATGGTTTCTATGATTCTCATGGCATCTCGGGTGAGAAATTCATCATTTTTTGAGTAAGGATTGATATGTCGACGCCTTGTTTTTTTTTTTGGTCAACTCTGGACGAACCTTAGGTATTCAACCACTCATTGTTAAGAAGGATGCATGCAAGGGTAGAATGACCCAACACATGGTTTTGTTGTTGGGACTTGAAGGTTTTGTATTGAATTATGAAGGAAACGAATGAGGTGGAATCCATATTGGGAAGAAATCCAACATTGGTTGACTACAAAGGAATATGATTTTTCTTTGCGGGAAACCCAAGGTTTGAATACCAATGTGAAGCGATGGAAGGAAAGGCATATCTACACTGGTATGCATGAAATTTTCTTTATTGAATTTACATGCATGTTGTGTGAATGGTTGAAGAGGTAGACTTCTACTAATACTTCTTTGAGGCCACAAGGACCATTGGTTTGGGATCAATTCACAGTTGATAGGTTGAAGATATTAGATAACAAGTGGATTCGAGCCATTGATTTCTGGTTTTCTCAGGTGAAGGAAGGGTATGTAATTGAGCTTGTTGTCGAGTACACTAATTCTTTTAGTGAGGCTGAGAGAACGTTCACAGAAGATCCTACGAAACGTTTTCTAGAATAAATCCCACTCTAGATAAAGATGTTGTTTGTATATAAGGGATGATGTACATGGAGTCCAAAAGGATGGATGAGTAGACTCCCCTACCACTGGGGGGGATGAAAAGACGAGGGAAAAGTGAGAGAGGAGATGGATCCACTGAGAATGATCTATAATTTTTTAAAATGAGGTGAGGAGTAGGATGGACCCAAAAGAGAAGAAGAGAGAGAGAGAGATTCAAAAGAAACATAAGAAGAGTTGAGACAAGGAGGAGAGAAGAACAAAGAAGAGGAAGGAATATAGAAAGGGGTATGCAATGAGGGGCCAGTCCCAGAATGAATAGGAAAGAGAATGCACCAAGAGGATGTGTGAGAGAATGTGTTGTGCCAAAGAGGAGCACATATGAGGGTAGGTTGACGAAGAGGCACAACATCAAGAGTAGGGTATCCAGTGGAGATACCATTAGTGTGGTAGTAGGGGCCTATAATACAAAGTATGAACCCCTTGGATATTGAAGAGTTCCACAACTTCGGAGGAAGATGAGGGGTAGAGTAGAGATGCATAGGTAGGAGAGGAAGATAGAAGGACCCCCAAGAGGAGGTGGAGAAGAGTTATCAATAGTGGATGGTATTGCATGGTTGTAGGTAGGAAATGATCTGGGTTCCCCCATAAGAAATGTTAGAATAATATGGAGTTACCCCCTCTTTGAACCACCCCCTTTGCACATTTGAAGCCAAGAATAAAGAAAAATAGATAGTGAGGCAATTATAGTAGAAGAAAGAGTAGGAAAATAAATAAGAGAAGCGATGAGTGTAGAAGAAAATAAAGTAAGTGTTACTTCACTAGGAAGAGTATCAATACAATGATCCCCGACACCCAAAAATCAGTTCGGTGGACATAGTTCGAGATTGAGGATGGAAAATTAGGATAGTACCGTGAGGTTACCTATGTTCCATGGGATGGATAGATATGATGGAGAGTAGCATTGGTTCACATGTGAGGCAATATGGTCATTGAAGTACAAGGCCACTGCACTAGTGAGACATACAAGGTCCTTGACAGAGATTAAGAGATATATTCTTAAGGAATTCCAATGTCCTAAGTAGGAATCTCAATGCATTACAAATATTAAGGAGATCAAGCATAAATCGAGAGAAATCATGTGGGATTATGACCAATGGTTGAAGATTTTTCTAGATAGGATGATATTCTAGATCCAATATGCGCAACATAGATTGCAGGGATGCTTCCCCATATTTGAGTCCTTATTACCCAGTAGAAGGTGACTACTCAGGAAGAAGCGATGGATATTGTGATTCAGTTGGAGGGTACACCAAGAAGTGGAGAAAAATCAATTGATTTGGTGCAGGTACAGTCTTAGTTATCCAACCTGACAATGCAATGCAAGATATGGAAAAGGAAAAGGTCACATGTGAGCATGCATGGTGCAAAACGTGCAAGTCAGAGGGGCATCGTAGAGATGAATGTACTACACTTGGAAACTATATGGAAACAGATGCACCGAGTCCATTTCTAGTTGGACCTCAGATGGAGGGGTGAAAAATTTGCAGGAAGTGGGGCCATATACCACCCTGCTACCCAACACTGGAGAAATATCAAAAGATGCATCATAATCTATTCTGTGAATTTTTCAAGTCCACGGGACATGATGTGAACAAATTCTAGTCATTCCAGTTGATGTAAGGCCATGCCAATGAAGTATTTCAGGTTTAAGAGGAATAGAATGGTGGTGTTGTGAGTGGTGGATATCAAGGAGGTCTTAGAAGTAGATATGGATGTAGTTGCAGATGAGAATAAGGAGGAGGAGAAGGTACAACCCCCATTTTTTCTAACTATGGTGAGATAGGCCATATGTTAATATTTTGTACCAAACCAAGTGCTCTTTGTCCGTACTACTACAACCTCGATCATGTTACAAAGGATTTTCCTGACTTGTTGAAGAAGTGAGAAGAGAAGAAGACAAATTGCAACATGGTGACTACAGAGCCATGTGGGAATTAAAAAAAGGATAATGAATTTGATGTATGGGTTATAACCCGAGGCAGAGAAAATATGGGAATGGAATTTGAGCACGGTGAAATTTTAGGTCAAAGGATGGAGGGGAAGATAAGAAAGGTGATGCAACCCCCTCCTAATTTTTATGCTTCTTAGGAGAAGAAATTTATGCATGATGCATAAAGGGCCATAGATGAAGAAAGAGTACGAGAAGAGCTGCAATGTGTGAAAAAAAGGTCACGTGAAGAGGCTCGAATCTATGATAAATTACAAAGAGTGACACATAGGTTTCTAGAAGAGGATTTCACCCATGAAGAATTGTAGCATACCATGCAGAGGTCTTTGGAGGAAGCTTGTGTGCACGAGGAAGTACAACACATGACACATATGTTTCTAGAAGAAGCACATAGATAAGAGGAGTTGCAACACACCAAGAAGAGAGAAATGGAGGAACATATACATGAAGAGCTGAAGTGCACGACGTGAGAAGAAGCATTGTGTGACTTGGGTCGAGAAACAGAAGATGAGGACCAAGTAAGTAACTTCTTACATTATTGTTTAAGATTGTTAAGCAATCATGATGCTGCGTGAAATTTGACACAAATGTTAGCAAACTGCATGGGGGAAGAAGGGACAAATAGATCTATATTATTGCCCCTACTAGAAAGGGATCTGTGCCAACTTAGTAAGTAGAAGTGCACCAGAAGATATTTAAAGATGACAGTTGAAATCGATAATTATGAAATGGATGGGGACATGTTGGATATGGGTTCCGACATGAAAATCCTACTAAATAATTCATCAAAATTGATGGGTAAACCAAACTTAGTTTGGTCACCCATTCAAGTGCGATTGGAAAATAAATACAAAATATATCCTATAGGACAATTGGAGAAAGCTAAAGTGAACATAGAGGGGGTAAAGACAAAGGATGATTTTGAAGTGATAGAGATCATGAATGATTCTGATCCATACCCTACCCTACTTGGCATTGATCGAGCCTTCGAAAATAATGTTTTGTGGAATCTGATAAGTGATATATGTCATTTAATATCGAAACCCTGTGCGTGATCGCATATTTGGATCCTAATGAATGAGACAGATACAATGAGTCAGTAGATGAATATGCACAAAGATTTGTTATAGAAATAATCTACAAGATCACAAGGCATAGGGAAGATTATGTCAATCCCATAACAGATGGAGAAATGAGTTGGAGGAGTGCGAAGTCATATGATACTGATTCAGAGGCCCCCATGGAGAGGTGGAATAATAATATGTATGAGGTATCTACCCGAAGATGTGAAAGGATAACTAAGTCAATACTTTGGATAGGCTTAGAGCTATGTGATGCCCCGTGATTTGATGGGACAAGGATGGTAGAATAATTCTTAGTACAAATGGAGAATACCATTAATCCATAAGATCATAAGATTTAGGCCATGGATGTTGTGGTACAAGGGACACCTGCGTGTTGGTGGGAAACACATTGCACGACCATACATGACTGGGTGTAGGTGGATGATTTGATAAAAGTTAGATTCCATCCAATATCTAACTTTGAGTTGACCAATATGTATAAGGAAATTGAAGATCCTTAGGAGCACATTTACAACTATGAAAGGCACTGAACTACCAAGAATATTCCTCACAACCAATGGGTCCATCAATTTGTTCATACCATGGATATGGTTATGAGGAGTTGGTATATTTAGGATGAGCTTAGGAGGAAAACGATAGTTTAAGTTAATGTAAGTGAACAAATTTTCTCAAAATTCCACTTCACAGGAGAATATATGACTCGAAGGGAGGCACTCCTCCCGATCAAGAAATTTATATTTGATTGTCAATTAAAGGATGCCACACCCAAGCTGGTATGTTATTATCATTATCCAGTGGTAAAATTGAGAGAGGTCATCCATTGCTGGAAGGTAAAAGTTGTGGATATTGATGACAAGGAACCCATCAAAATATAGATCAAATCTTCTGAGGGTGAGCATGCCCTGAAGGGATAAGCGATAGAGATGGCCATGCCAAACTAAGGTTGTATTATTAATACAAAGAAACATAATATCAACACTGAGGATGCACCCAAAATAACTATCATTGGAGACTATTATGACAAAGTGACTGTCACTCAATTCATTGATCTACTCAAAGAGTACAAGGAATTATTCCCAAAAATATTCTTATAAACGAATGGAATCATAATATCTCTGGGGGCCATGAAAATTCATCTCAATCCAAACATCAATTGGTCAAAAGGAGGCCATATCGATTAAATCCCAAATAATATAAGGAAAATGTATGCTAGGAGTTGGATTGGATTTTGTATGTTGGAATCATTGTTCTTGTAGAAGAGTCATATTGGATTAGTCCCATGGTGGTGCAACCAAAAAAAACAAGTGACATTCGAATTTTTGTAGACCTATAGAGCCTTGATGCAGCTAGTGTGCATGACCTGTTCCCTATCCCTTTCACTGATAAGGTTCTGGAGAATGTTGGAGGATGGGAAACCTACTCTTTTACAGATGGATTTATGGGATATCATCAAGTTCATATCATAGAGGAATATCAAGAAAAAACTACCTTTATGGTGGAGTGGGATTTCTTCATGTATACCATTATGTGTTTTGGACTGAAAAATTCCCCTGCATTTTTTTCTTGGATAGTGGTCACAACCTTCAAGAAATTTATCTAGAAGTTCCTTGAATTTTATTCGGATGACTGTAAAATGTTCAATTTGCTAAAGGAGCACATGAAATCCCTTCACTTGATGCTATAATGATGTCGTCAACTCCATATTTCTCTAAATTTGAAGAAGTGTATCTTCTGTACGTATTTTGGAATACTATTGGGGAATGTAGTTTGCAAGGATCGATTGTTATTCGACCAAGCTAATATTGTCTCCATACTAGATATGGTGGCCCCCACTTCAATTCACGAGTTGTGTGCAACATTTGGTCATACATGATATTATCGACGGTTCATTTAGAGGTATGTGAAAATTGCTTCCCTTTTGGAGAAGCTACTGTGTAAAGATCCCAAGTACATATGGACACAAGAATGAGAAGAAGCCTTGGATACTTTAAAGGAGAAACAAGTCACTACACTGATTTTGTTTTTTCCCAATTGATTTAATCTCTTTCATGTTCATGTAGATGCTTCATCCATTGCGTTGGAGGAAGTTCTTGCATAACTGGTTGAAGGGAATATTTTTCACCTGGTTTATCTTGATAGTTGCAAGTTGTCTGATGCCAAAAATAATTATAAATCAACCGAGCGCAAGGGCCTCTCCATGGTATATTCCTTGAATACATTTCACCATTACTTTTTGGGGACTCCTTTTAAATTCTTCATTGACCATTTCACACTTAAGTATTTGGTCAACAAGCCAATATTTAGAGGGAGAATATGCTGATGGTTTCCTCTCTTTCAAGAATTTAAGTTTGAATTAGTTGTCAAACCCTAGGAATATAATGTTAGACCAGATCATATGTTGCATATCGAGTCTTGAAAAGATAGTCGAAGTCTAGATGATTAAGTCCCCGATGAAAAAATATTCTGCATTGAAGAAGTTCTTGATCAATTAGCTGATATCGCTTTTATCATGTCGGGATAGGCTCCAACATGGTATGCTCCAGCCCAACATCATTAACTGGTGAATCATAGTGCCAATTATGATTTGACTTCTAGACAAATATGTAATCTGGGAGCTAATACAATTTTGCGTAGGTGTGTCTTAGAGAATGAATGGACCCCATTTTGTGTGAAGCACATGAGGGAATTGCAGGAGGGAAGAATGTCGGTAAGGCCACCTTGCACAAAGTCTTGTGCACAAATATTTGGTGGCCCTCACTCTTCATTGATGCCAAGGAATATTTTAAACACTGCAACATATGTCAATGGGTTGGAAATACTTGTCAAAGTGATGAGCTCCCTTTGTTTCCAGTTACAACATTGGAACTATTTGAGAAGTGGGAAATTAATTTTGTGGGTCGGATCAATCCTACCATGCATCGGATGGGTGCATGTTATATCATTACTGCCAATAAATATTTGACGAGATGAGATGACACCATGCCAGTTAAGGATTGTACAACCTAAATGGTGGCATGGTTCATTTTTTATAATGTCATTACTAGGTTCAGTTGTCTGAAGGTGCTTATGTGTGATCTGAATTGGATCCTCTCTAAAACTTTGTAATAAGAACATAGTTGTTTACTCTTTTAAAATGTTTGTAAACATGTCATTTTTATTATATTTTGTCTTTTTGGAAATAAATTGGAAGTGGAAACAAACCATTGTGATGGTTGGACTTGTAAAGTCATCTCATTAAAAAATTGAAGATTGTAACAAAGAAGACATCAATGGGGGAGATGCAAGGAGAAATAGGGAATGGAAGTAGAAAAAAATAGAGCTCGAAGAAGGAAGCCTTCTTGAAGTCAGGTGGACGAAGGAGTTAATTTTCATGTTCACTCTAATCAAAGGTGTCTCTGAGCCTTGGCATCTGCAATTTTGTATTGTAAGTGAGTAACAATACACAAAGTTTGTGTATAACTCACCCCTTTGTAATTTTCTCTCAGGTGTAATAAAATTCCCATTTAAATGATGATATATGATATTTAATGCATGAAGGATCAGATTCTATCACTTAGAGGGGGGGTGAATCAATGACACAACAATTATATCAATTTTTATTTATTAATGTAAACATAATCTTAACACAGTATTTTATCATGGAACCTAAATGGGAAAACCACAAACTCTTTTCTATTAACTACAAAAATTGTTTTACATGTTACAAAGACGGAAGATGTACTTCCTCTTTGATCAGTACTGACTGATCAGGATGCACCTGCACCTTGGTTTACCAGCACCGACTGGTAGGAGGCTACGACCCCCTGTTTAGTCAACTACAACTGACAAGGAAGCATCAACTCCCTCTGCAGGCACCAACCTGCCCTTGCACAACCCAACCACCCTTAATACATAAGTATCTTCATCTTTTCTTCTTGGAATCTGCTTCGGCTTTTGATTTTCTGATCTGGACTGTAGAGATACTTTCTTCTCACCACACTTCCTTGTTTATATAATCTTCAAAACAATGTGAGTGTGAAACACTATGTTCCTTCATTTCAAACATTGCACCTATTCGATTAATTAGCGTTAATACTGTTTATTTATTTATTTTTACCGTGAAGGTAAATTGATCACAGTCATGGATCAATTTTAAACCTTTATACTTGTTCACGGATCTCTATTAATTTCACAGAGACCAAAATCTACGGGGGCGCTTCCTTCAAATCAATGGTCGATATTTAATTCTGATCTTCTCATGAGATGGACAGATGATGGGATTTCGACACTTTGACCTTAGAGTCTTCATGACATCCAATATTTCAGAACTCCTGATTACGATATCGCCGAAACAATTAGATGGTTCACATTTATTTCGTAGAGACAGATCAATGGTCCTCTTTAGACCTTACACTCATCCTTTCACTGCTAAATCCAACGGCTGTGACTTAATCATGCGTTGAGATGGATGGTTGTCGTAATTTCAACACTTTTCCCTTCGGTTTTTCGTGACTTCCAACATGTGAAATATCCAAAGCTGTCAATCTACTGACGCGTGTCCCTTTCGGAATTTCAACATTCAGGACTTCGGGATATTAGAGTATTTGCTTGCTATGCAAAACTCCCAAAGTAGAAACTCCCAATGTGATGTAAACCTGCTGACTTCACATGATGACTTGGCATGTGCCGAGTAGCTGCCACATGTCATTCAAATTCATGATTTACACGTGCCTGAAATGCTAATTTTACTTTGAAACTTGTCACTATCTAACTATGCCATGTGTCCTAAATGACGTGCTCTGCTGACGTGGTCTATCAACGTGTCTTGCTTGCTCGACTTCGGGGATTCGACCTTTGGGTTTCTTTGCTGTATGTAATGTCCAACCTCCCAATCTCTGAAATGGTGAAATCCCAATTAAAGGTGCTAGCTCCTCTTCCACAGTCCGTTTTACATCTGACCTTGGGTTATGACCTAGGGCTGAGTGTTTCGTCATTTTTCGCGTTTTGGTATTTCGAACAACTCTCGTCATTGTTTCTCCGAATCATAAATCCCCAAATTCGTTGATCTAGTGCCACATGTTCTCCTTTGAACCGATGACTATAATCTCTTTGGAATTTCATACTTTGCGAGTTTGATATCCTTGACTCCTCAACACTACAAATCCTTTGATTCTCGAGTTCCAATGGAACTCACAGCTAACTGCCATGCTAATTCTCCCAGATATAATGGTCTATATCCTTCGTCATTAGATCGACAATCATTGTCCCTTTGACCAAAAGGCAGGGGCCCTAATAGGTCGTCTCGGGCTCCAGGATGGTGAGCTTCTCGTGGAGTCCAAACACCTAGAGCCCCCACCATACCTTTGCACTACGCGTCGATAAGCTATGAAGATAGTTGTGTATATAAACCTATATATGTTTATTCGTGCTTCTAGTGTGGGATAAATCCCATTACTTGAGACAATCAACGCCGTTCATTTCTTGATCAAATGACTACTGAAGCATCTCGCCTTTTTTGCGCATTTTTCAACTTCTCAGCCTTTTCCTATACAATGGTCGACTGCATTCTGCAATGCGCTTCTTCCGTCTTCAGATCATGGGAACATTTTTTATCCTATCATGATCAACAATAAACATAGATTTCCTCTTTGTGCAATGTGTTATTCCTTCTGAGCTTTGATCATTCGAGTATTCACTTCTCTTGTTCTCTCTTTTGATCTCTGCGCACTGTTTTGACATCATCACTTCGTTCGATCTATGCACACTGTTTTGTCATCATCACTTTGATTTTTGACATCAATGACAATATTTCCAAGAATCTCCCCCTTTGTCATTGAGGGAAACACACTAACTTCATATTCAAAACTCCCCATGTGATGATGCTTTCATTTTATGAAGTTTCTCTCCCCCTTTGACATCAATGGAAAAAGGTTTCTTCTCCAATCATCTGTTTATATAAACACTTCTCTAACCACTGGTATCTCCTCCTGCAGTCATTTTTTTTTTCTTTTGTCATAATTAAATGACACCTTCTGTCATTGATTTCTATCTCCCCCTCAATAGGTGCCAATTGATGCATCATTTTCTTGAGAGATTTTAGGTAGGAATAAGTATTACTCCCAATTTTTGCCTAAGATATTCAAATATATCTCTGTTTAAGGGTTTTGTAAAAATATTTGCCACCTGTTCTTGTGTTGGAACATATTCGAATTTAATGTTCTTGTTTTCTCAGCCTGATCTCTTAGATAGTGGTATTTTATGGGAATGTGTTTTGATTTTGAGTGTTGGACTAGGTTCTTAGAGAGACTTATCGCGCTTGTATTTTCACAGTGGATAATTGTGGGTTCTTCAAATACTATTTTGATGTCTTGTGGAGTTTGTTTCATCCATTCCACTTGTGTGAAACATTCTGCTACTGCAATATACTCAGCTTCAGTGCTAGACAAAGAAATTGAGGATTATTTCTTTCTTATCCAAGCAACCAGTGATTCTCCCAAAAAGAATTCTCCTCCACTCGTACTTTTTCTGTCATCTACACTTCCTTCCAAATCAACATCTGAATAGGCTTTTAATGTGAATGAGTCCTTGCTAGGATACCACAAACCAAGATATATGGTTTCTTTCAAATATCTAAAGATTCTTTTTACAACTTGAACATGACTCTCCTTTGGTTCTGCTTGGAATCTAGCCACCATCCCAACAACTTGCTTGACATTAGGTCTGGAAGTTGTTACATAGAGCATACTACCAATCATTGATCTATATTGTTTTAGATCTACAACTTTGGACTCATCATCCTTGCTTAGTTTGCATCCAACTGTCATAGGTGTACTAATAGGTTTTCAATCCTCTAACTAGAATATCTTAAGCATATCCTTAACATATTTAGACTCATGGATAAAGACTCCCTTTTTGGACTATATTATTTGTAATCCAAGGAAGAAATTTAGTTTGCCAAGCATAGACATTTAAAATTCTTGCTGCATCATCTTAGCAAAGTCTTCACTCATTTTTATATTATTACTACCAAATACGATATCATAAACATACACTTCCACAATGATCAATTTATTACCAACAATTTTGCAATAAAGATTGTTGTCTACTGATCCCCTTTTGAGGCCTTGTTTTTGTAAATAAGAGTCTAGCCTTGCATACCATGCTCTAGGTTCTTGTTTTAATCCATAGAGTGCCTTCTTTAATTTACAAACATAGTCTCTTTTATTGGTTATTTGGAACCCATCTAGTTTCTCAATATAGACTTCCTCTTCTAAATTTCCATTGAGAAATGCTGATTTGACATCCATTTGGTACACTTTAAATTTTTTGTAGCTGGAGAAAGCTAAGAACATCCTAATTGCCTCTAATATGGCTACAGGTGTAAATGTTTCTTCATAGTCTACTCCTTCAACCTGAGCATAACCCTTGCATACTAATATGGCTTTGTTCCTGATTACTTGCCCATCTTCATTCATTTTATTTTTATATACCCATTTAGTTCCAATGACATTTTTATCTTTTGCTCTAGGAACTAGTTCCCAAGTTTGATTTATTTCAATTTGATCCAATTCTTCATTCATATATTTAACCCAGTTCTCATCTTTACATTCCTCTTTGATTTAACTTGGCTCAATATGTGACAACAATGCTAATTTTGTTTGATACAGTAGTTGTCTTCTTGTTTGCACTCCATCATTCATATCTCCAATAATTAGTTCTTCGGGATGATTTTTTGAATAACTATTGAGGGTGTCTTTGTATCTCTTCTTGGTAATTCTTATCTTATCTCTCCATATTCACTATCTTCTTAACTTTCACTAGTATCCATATCATCTTCTTCCCTTTCTTTTTCATTCTCTTCTGCTTCTTCTAGTTGTGTACCGAATGTCTCATCATCATCTTCATCTTTATTTTTAGATATGGTCTCTTGATTTTTTATCCTTATCGTTTTTAGATCATCCACCTTGACATCTTCACTTAACAATATTATGTGATCTAAGATTGTCACATCTGTATGCCTTCTTGTTTGAGCCATATCCAAGAAAAATACCGTCAACAGATCTGGCATCAAAATTTTCAAGACTCTCATCTAGTATTTTGATGTAGCATTTACTTCCAAAGACTT
The DNA here is from genome assembly GCA_009831015.1 of Picea engelmannii. NCBI lineage: Eukaryota > Viridiplantae > Streptophyta > Pinopsida > Pinales > Pinaceae > Picea > Picea engelmannii. Next base: position 758,296 of record ML777508.1, read on the forward strand.
TGAAGTATTTCACTGATGGAGCTTTCCAAATCATAGTTCATAAGGAGATTTATCACTATTAACCCTGAGATGACCTTTGTTCAATATGTATATAGTTGTGCTTATAGCTTCCCTCCAATATCCATCTGACAATTTTGCAGTCTCTTGAACTGTTCTGTTCTTTCTTTCAACAATCTTGTTTTGTTGAGGTGTTCTGGCAGCAAAGAATTGTCTTTTTATTCCATGAGTTTCACAGAAGACATCGAACTCTTTTGAGGTGAATTCGCCACCATTGTCTGATCTAAGACATTTAATTTTTGTCTCCCTTTCATTTTCAACAAGGGTTTTAAAGGCTTTGAATTTGTTGAGTGTTTCTGATTTTTCTTTGAGAAAACATATCCAACTCATTCTAGTTAAGTCATCAATGAAAAACATAAAGTAAGACTCTCCTTGTAGACTCTCGGTTTGCATAGGTCCACATAGGTCAGTGTGAACAAGATCTAAAGGTTTAGAGGTTGTGTATTCTTTTGTTTTGAACCTTACCCTATCTTTCTTCCCTAGTTGACAGTGTCTACACATAGCATTTGAGGGTTTTATGATTTTTGGCAAGTTTCTTACTGCACCAAGGTTGATGACTTTCAAAATATTGTCAAATTTAATATGCTCCAACCTCCTATGCCATAGCCAACTTTCATCTACAAAATTTATATGACACTCATTCAATTTTGCATCTAGTATATATACATTTTCAGGAGTTCTAGGAGCAGTACCAACTAATTTTCCCGTGTCTTCTTTCCTAATCTCACATTTTTGGAATCAAAGATGTAGAAGTATCCCTGATCACAGGTTTGACTAACACTTAATAAACTAGGCTTCAATTTATCGACAAGTAGTACATTTCTAGCTTTCTCTTTTCCCAAGCTCATAGTGCCTTTCCCAAGTGTGTTACTTGAAGCATTATCACCAAATGTAACTTTACCTTTTTGTTTCTTTAAGTCTAAAAACGTTTCCTTGTTACCTGTCATATGTTTCGAGCATCCACTATCAACATACCAAAGATCCTTTTCATCTTGAGTTTTTAGGGCAATAAGACATTCCCTTTTTTATGTTTTTACTCTCCAAAGTTTCTTCTGCTCTCTAATGAACTTGGATTGTTCTGAGACTTCCATTACTCTGCAATTAATGGATTTATTTCCATGGTTATGACATCTGAAGCATTGTAAGTCCCCTTCTTGTAGAGGTTCAAAGGAGTTATAGTTTCTTCTTTTAATTCCATTTGCTTCTTGTTCATCCTTAAGGATATAATTCTTAACCTTCAGATTTTTCTTTCTATATGCTCTACAATTTATAGCTTTGTGTCCAAAATTAGAGAATGCAAAGCAATAACCAGGAAAAATGTGAGGATACCTGTTTTGGTAAAACTTCTTTGGTGTTGTCTTCCCTTCTTTCCTGATGGGTGGAGGTAATCTTCTGGAGTTCTGATCATTACTTATGTTCTCTTCATTTTTCTTCTTGAATGTACTGTGAAGAGAATCTGCATAAGATTTTGAGTTAACATGGCTTTCCTTTTGAGAATAACCTATTCCATTGTTATTTCTAGAATCCCTTTGCGCTGTAATAATCTTATCTAATATTTTAGACCTATTTTCAGATTTTGTTTGAATGATTTTTGCATCCAGTTCCATTTTCAAATGAACTATTTTTGCCTCCATCCTTTCAACTGTTATTTGTTTTTCTTCAAGAGACTTTTCCAGACTTTCTTCGATCTTATTTGCTTCTAAGTTTTTTTTTTTTAGATTTTTCATAAGTTTTTCCATCTCCTTTTCTTCTTGTTCATATTTTTCTTTCTGTTCAACTACAAAAGTTTTCAACTGTCTATATCTGGTTTTATATTTTTTTAATTTATCTAAGGCACTAAGAAGTTCTTCCTCCATATTAACTTCTTCTTCATCTTCTAACTCCTTCTCATGTTTGATTTTTTCTATCTCATTACATTCTTCAATACCTAAGAAAATAACTTCATCATCATTAGATTCATCATTGTCACTAGACTCTGACGAGTTGTTGTCTTCTTCTTTAGAGTAGAAATTTGTTTTCCCTCTGTAGAACTTTTTCTTGTAGTTGGGTTTTTCCTTATTCTGGTATTGATTGTTTTTGTTTTCTTTCTCTTCAGGGTCCTCCTTGGAATAGGGACACTTGGATGCAAAATGACCAACTTTTCCACAATTAAAAAATTTGAAAGGAAGCTTGACTTTGTACTTCCTTGATCCTTTCTGAAGTTTTCTAATGAAGTTGGCTTCCTCCACATCAGATTCTTCATGATGACAGGATTGAGGTTTTTGCTTATGATTTATCTTTGTCTTGGATTCTTTGAAATCCGTTTCATTTTTTGTTGATTTATTATTTCCTGTTCTCATTTCATATGCTGTAAAAATCCCATGGAGTTGGTCAACTATGAGTGAGCTTAGATCGGATCTATATTCAATTGAGGAAATCTTTCCATCATATCTCATCGGTAATGAGCTTAGTTTTTTTTATCACAATGGGTTTATCTGTAACTTCTTCTCCTTCCACTTTAATTGAGTTGACCACTTCATCTACCCTATTGTTGGCATAGGGGCAGACCCAGGGTTCAACGCTCAAGAGCACATCAACAAATCCCTAACTACCGACCCTTTCAGAAACACCTGTGAAGCAGATGAACTCTCACCCGAGGTAGAGGCAGAGATGGTTGCAAGACTCAGGTGTTTTCAACCTTAGTTGGGACACAGATCTGTGATTATATCTCTTACAGAGTACTTAGCATAGATCATTCGTCAATATTCAACCCTTATTATACTTCGCAGATAACACATAGCATCGCAACATTCACTTAGATCTAAGGTATTTCAACACTTAGCAACAGTAAAACAGATAAGATCCGGTAGATCAACACTAAGCATATTCATACATGTGTATCAGATCTAACATCCTACATATCATTAGAACTTTAAGCATAATCAGATCTATTCAGTCATCTCATAGCACTTAGCAAAATGGGAACATAAACACATTGAGACAAGCACAAAGAAACACAACACAGTATTTACGTGGTTCACCCCCACCCTGGGTCTACGTCCACCAATTATTCTTCTTTATTAGTGTCTTCAATTGGTTACAAGCACAGAGCCATCAAAACCATACTGTGCACATGACAGAAGATCTATGCAGCTCACTAGATCCTTCTTTCTTATGCTACAGCACAAAGCCCTTTTCCAACTTCCTACAATGACTTGCACTTATCCTTGCAAGTCTCATATAGGCACAAAGCACTTACAGACCTTACTTTCACTTAGCATACATCACATAGATTCCGATCTATCCTCTAACTCACTATCTTACTATTTATACATACAAAATAGGCCTAAGCATGGGTAAAACCCATGGGCCAATATCCCAATCCTGTTAGATATTCCCAAAAACCCAAAATAGACCCAAAAGTGGATTAAGAACCCATTTTCTTCCCATTCAGAGCATAAGTCGAATGGATATATCAGTCCAACGACTATATTGCTTCGTCATGGTGAAGTACTCTATGTCGCTGTTCTGATATCTCGGTGAAGCCCCAATTCTACAATTTTTCTTTCTGCGAGGTATCTTCTAGAACCTCCTATAACCTTTCAGTATTAGCCCTTTTCTTTCTTAACTTTCTAGCCTTCTTTCCAGTGAGCTTCGTCTCGGTAATGATTTTATCATTCCGAGTCTTTTATTCTTTGGTCTTATTTACTTCACACTGTTGAAAGTTTTTCCTAGGGTTCCTATGTAATGCTTCTTCCTTGTCTGGGATACATAATTCAATCTTCTAGGGATCCTCTAGTGTTCTCTTAGCCTCGACATCTGAGTTGCTAGTATTAACTATCTACGATCGACTCTTCTGTTCCTCAATCAAGTGCGCGATCCTTTTGGTCATAAACTCTTTTAACTCTTTCTTCTTATGTTCCAAACTTCTTCTTCCTCCTTTCATCTCGCTTGATCTCTATCAATCCAAGGTTTTCCTATTAGCATGGTAAACGAGGCTTTGTCTTCAACAAATTTAATAATCTCAAAGTCCTCTTCTGTCGAAGCTCCATTGACAGTCATAGGTATCTGGGCGAGCCTTCCACATAGGCTTACTAGCTTTCCTCTGAATAAACTTATTCCTCCTAGGGAAGGGATCATAACAGGTCTTCCTATAGCTTCCCAGGTTCTTTCTATCATAATATTCATCTATGTTTCTTCATCCAAGACACAATCAATGTCGAAGTCCCCTATTCTTGCTTCGATGCATTTCTTCTCTTTGAATATCTATGATAAGATGACATGTCGGTGGTCATTCAGGGTCTCTTTCACTTGTATCAATACCTTCTCTTATTCTTGTTGGGGTTCTACCTTTTCTGGATCTGCCTTAGGGTTTCCTTGATTCAGATTCATTCCTTCAAGCTTAGCGATCATTCTAGGGAAATCCAACACTTCATGGTCCATGGCTTTGAAACATAGACAACTAGGTCTTCCACCAGGGAATTCCTTAACAAGATGTCCTGGTCTTCTACAACTGTAACAAAGGGTTAATCCTTTCCTTTTGTTAAATGATCCCCAACCTTTTCTGTACTACGCACTAGGATCATGGTAGCGAACCTGCAACAAATTATTTCTAGGATCCCACATCCATTTATTAGTCCAAACATTCTTTCTATGCATAGGTATAACATATCTTTCATTATTCTTATCATATCTATTCATATCACATATTCTTTCGTATATTAACACCCTAGCTTTCAACCTAGGACAAAACCTATCAGATATACCTAGATCCATATTCTAGAAACAAAAAATTCCACCTTTCTTACTTTTACAGAGCACAAATCGTTCAGATATAACAACTTTTAACTATTCTTACCTTTAACAGAGCACAAATCTTACCTCTTTCAATCAGAACATATCGCTTTTACCTTTCTTGGAGCACAAAGATTTCAGATCCTGCTTCTTTTCTATAGATCTGACCTCCTTTCTTTCAGATCTGGCCTTCTCTCTTTAGATCAGGATTCTTTCTCTCAGATCTAACCTTATTTCTTTAGTACAAATCTTTGCAGATCAAGTAGAATACTATACACTAGGGCATAGATCTACGCATAGAGATTTCACAGTTTCAGGATGAATCTTTGCACATAGCTTCCTCTTTCTTAGTTCCCAGCAATCACAGTTTCAAGTCCCGACAACAGAACCATTTATTGGCACAGGGGCAGACCCAAGGTTCACCACTCAAGAGCGCACCAATAAATCCCTAACTACCGACCCTTTCGGCAACACCTACGAAGCAGATGAAGTCTCACCCAAGGTAGAGGCAGGGGTGGTTGCAAGACTCAGGTGTTTGCAACCTTAGCTGGGACACAGATATGTGATTATATCACTTACAGAGTACTTATCATAGATCATTCATCAATATTCAACCCTTATTATACTTTGCAGATAACACAGAGCATCACAACATTCACTTAGATCTAAGGTATTTCAACACTTGGAAATAGTGAAACAGATCAGATCTGGTAGATCAACACTAAGCATATTCATACATGTGTATCAGATCTAACATCCTACATATCATTAGCACTTTAAGCATAAGCAGATCTATTCAGTCATCTCATAGCACTTAGCAAAATGGGAACATAAACACATTGAAGCAAGCGCAAAGAAACACAACATAGTATTTACGTGGTTCACCCCCACCCTGGGGCTACGTCCACCAATTCTTCTTCTTTATTAGTGTCTTCAATTGGTTACAAGCACAGAGCCATCAAAACCCTAGCACGCACATGATAGAAGATCTGCGCGACTCACTAGTTCCTTCTTCCTTGTGTTACATCACAAATCCTTTTCCAACTTCCTACAATGACTTGCACTTAGCCCTACACGTCTCATATAGGCACAAAGCACTTACATGCCTTACATTCACTTAGCATACATCACATAGATTCCGATCTATCCTCTAGCTCACTAGCTTACTATTTATACATACAAAATTGGCCTAAGCATGGGTAAAACCCATGGGCCAATATCCCAATCATGTTACATATTCCCAAAAACCCAAAATGGACCCAAAAGTGGGCCGAGATCCCATGATCTCTACTCTGTCTTGTGCTCCTCCTTTGACAGCTGTCGAAGTCCCAAAATAGGTCAATATGACCAAGAAACTCCCAAAACTTGGTCAAGGGCCAACACCTATGAAAGTATTCGGCAAAATTTTCTTCTTTCATTTTCAGGTTTTCAAATTGAGTTCTATAGGTATGTAGTTTGGCTTCTTTGAATTTGTCATATCCTTTATATACAACCTCTAAGTTGTCCCAGATTTCTTTGGTCGATTTGCAATGCATAACTTTCACACATATAGAGTTATTCAAACCAGCTAGAATTACATTAACTTCTCTTGAGTTATCATTACAGATTTTCTTTCCTCCAGAGTCTTTGGGTGGAGTAGTCGATGCAATGTAACCATCTACAACAGGTTTCCAGATATCAAAACCAAGCGCCAACAAGAAGTTTTTCATTATCATTTTCCACAAAGCATAGCCTTCTCCATTGAACAATGGTGCTTTGTTGTTAGACATTCCTTCTTGTTGATCCATCTTCAAGATCTACCTTCAAGTTTGTTATACTGTGCTGAAGGAACCTTGCTCTGATACCAATTGAAGGATCAGATTCTGTCACTAAGAGGGAGGGTGAATCAGTGACACAACAATTATATCAATTTTTATTTATTAATGCAAATAGAATCTTAACACATTATTTTATCGTGGAACCCAAATGGGAAAACCACAAACTCTTTTCTATTAACTACAAAAATTGTTTTACATGTTACATAAACAGAAGATGTACTTCCTCTTTGATCAACACTGACTGATCATGATGCACCCACACCCTAGTTTACCAGCACCAACTGGTAGGAGGCTACAGCCCCATGTTTAGTCAGCTACAACTGACAAGGAAGCATCAACTCCCTCTGCAGGAACCAACCTACCCTTGCACCACCCAACCACCCTTAATTCATAAGTATCTTCAGATTTTCTTCTTGGAATTTGCTTCAACTTTTGATTTTCTGATGTGGATTGCAGAGACACTTTCTTCTCAACACATTTCCTTGTTTATATAATCTTCAAAACAGCACGAGTGTGAAACATTGTGTTCCTTCATTTTGAACATCACACCTCTTCGATTAATTAGTGTTAATACTGTTTATTCATTTATTTTTACCGTGAAGGTAAATTGATCACAGTCATGGATCAATTTTAAACCTTTATACTTGTTCACGGATCTCTGTTAATTTCACAGAGACCAAACTCTACGGAGGTGCTTCCTTCAAATCAATGGTCGAGATTTAATTCTGATCTTCTCATGAGATGTACAGATGACAGGATTTCGACACTTTGACCTTCGAGTCTTCATGACTTCCAATATTTCAGAACTCCCGATTACGATATCGCCGAAACAATCGGACGATTCACGTTTATTTCACAAAGGCAAATCAACGGTCCGCTTTAGGCCTTACACTCATCCTTTCACTACCAAGTCCAATGGCTATGACTTAATCGTGATTGAGATGGATGGTTGTTGTAATTTCGACACTTTTCCCTTCGGGTTTTCATGACTTCCAACGTGTCAAATCTCCAAAGCTGTCAATCTACTGACTCATGTCCCTTTCAGAATTTCGGCATTCGGGACTTTGGGATATTAGAGTATTTGATTCCTATGAAAAACTCCTGAAGTAGAAATTCCTGACATGACATAAACCTGCTGATGTCACATGATGACTTGGCACATGCTAACTAGTTGCCATGTGTCATTCAAATTCACAATTTACATGTGCCTGAAATGCCAATTTTACTTTGACACTTGTCACTATCTGACTGTGCCACGTGTCCTAGATGACATGGTCTGTCAACGTGCATTTCTTCCTTGACTTCGGCCTTTGGGTTTCTTTTCTTTATGTTATGTCCAACCTCTCGATCTTCAAAATGGTGAAATCCCAACTAAAGGTGCTTTCTCCTCTTCCAAAGCCCGTTTTACATGTGACCTCGGGTTATGACCCAGGGATGAGTGTTTCGTCATTTTCACATTTCAGGATTTCGAACAATTCTCGTCGCTATTTCTCTGAATCACGAATCCATGAATTAGTTGATCTAGGGTGACATGTTCTCCTTTCAACCGATGACTATAATCTCTTCAAAATTTCAGACTTCGCAAGTTTGGGATCCTTGACTCCTCGACACTCCAAATCCTCCGATTACTGAGTTCTGAAGTAACTCATAACTAACCTAGAGCTACTTCTGCTATATCTAATGGTCGAGATCCTTCGTCATCAGATCGAAAGTCATTATCAGTTTGACCAAAAGGTAGGTGGCCTGACAGGTCGTCCCGGGGCACTCCAGGCTGGTGAGCTTCTCGTGGAGTCCAAACACCTAGAGCCCCCACCATACCTTTGGAATACGCATTGATAGGATATGAAGAGAGATATGTATATAAACCTATATGTGTTTATTCATTATTCCAGTGTGGGATAAATCCCATTACTTGAGACAATGAATGCTGTTAATTTCTTGATCGAACGACTGCTGAAGCTTCTTGCCTTTTCCGCACATTGTTTAACTTCTTCGCCTTTTCCTGTGCAATGGTCGACTGTATTCTTCAATTCCCTTCTTCAATCTTCAAATCATGGGAACATTGTTGATCCTATCGTGATCAATAGTAAACATAGATTTCCTCTCTGTGCAATGTGTTATGCCTTCTAATCTTTGATCATTTGATTATTTGCCTCTCCTATTCGCTTTTTCGATCTCTACACATTGTTTTGACATCATCACTTTGTTCGATCTCTGCACACTAATTTTTCATCATCACTTCAATTATTGACATCAATGACAATATTTCCAACAATGCATTATATTCTTGGGTATTTATGTTATGAGTTACAATGATCTAATCATACTCCTTTGAAGCATATTTTTATCCTGTAGCACTCGTCCAAAGTGTTCTCCCATTTCCTAGGAAAATTTATTCTTACTTGGGTGAATTTATGGACCCCTGGGTGTTTTATTTATTGCATGGGAGAACTTATACTTACCTTGGTGAATTCAAAGACCCATGGGAATTTTTATTCATTGTTGAACATCTAAATTCATCCCTCGTATTTTTTATTTACCATGGGGGATCAAAGCCACCCCTAGATGTTTTTAAGGTGTTGGGGGCCACCAAATCGCTCTACAAATTTTTTTCTTTTCTCTTGAAGATCAAATCCACCTCTAGATATTTTTTTAATGGTCGACCCATCCCGAATGGGTTACTCTTGAAGTCTATTTTCCTTCGTTTGGTCGACCCGACCATCAAAGCATTCAACCAGGATTTCCTTTTGTTGACCCTACCATCAAATAATTTGACTGATATTTACATTGATCGACTCGACCATGAAATAATTTGATCGGGATTTCCTTTGGTCGACCTGATCATCAAATAATTCAACCTAGATTTCCTTTGGTCAACTTGACCATCAATTAATTCGACCGAGATTTCCTTTGGTCAGCCCAACCATCAAAGAATTCGACTAGGATTTCATTTGGTCGACCCGAACATCAAATAATTGTCTGGGATTCCATTTGGTTTACTCGGCCATCAAATAATTCGAATCAACCATCAAATCATTTGACAGGTGATCCATGAGGCCGTCTCAACTAGTTTATTATTTGGTCAACTTGACTGATTGGCAAATTGCAAGGATTATAATGAGACGAAGAAGATCAAGATATAAATAAATTTTTTATTCCGCAGTAGAATATGTGTTGGTGATATGGAAAGGCCATTTCCCTACCATTTATGGATCATATGGTATCAGAGCGGGTTTTCCAAAGACCTTGAAGAAGCTACCATGGGAAAAATTTTGAACAGATAAAAGTTGAAAGAGTTGAGAGACTTCAACATGTAAATCCAAGAAGAAAGTCAGTAATGGAGATAGAGAGAATATGAGTTGGAGAAAGAGATTTCTAGGAGCTATGTCTCCTTCACCGCCATGAGGGAGGAATTAGACAAGAGAAGATTGCATCTCTTGAATTTGGGGGAGAATTTCATTGAGTTATATAATTTGCAAGAGGAGAGGTTCAGAGAGGCCACTTCTCACCTATACCATGAATTGGAAGTAAAGAAAGAGGCCTTGAAGAAGCTGGAAGCAATTGTCTAAGAGACCAAGAGGTCCCTTTCCATTGCCACTTCCAAAGTTAGTACCATGACAGAGGAAAACATGATAAACTCTCCTTCCAATACCCTTGGTGACTTTGAGAAGCACACTAGACGAATTTGTTCCAAGATCATGGGAAAAATGGGCTATGATGGAAAAGGGATAGGCAAGGAAGGCCAAGGGATTGTGATTCCCATTGTAGCTCAACAAAGTCTCAAACATGAAGGCCTAGGATTCAGTGGAAAAGAAGCCAACACAAGTTCCTCTTAAATCACTTTTTTCAAGGCAAGGGGAACCAAAAATGAATTCATGTGCAAAAAGAATCATCAAAAAATGAAAAGGTATGGCACAGTTTTTTTTCTGTTGCAATAAAATGGGTCATAAGGCTAGCCATTGTTGGCACTCTATAAGGAAAAGTAGCCCATGTAGGAACTATTGCTAGTATTGCAGATTGTATGGACATTGGGAGGCCAAATATTGGAGGCTTCACTTGAAATTTCATCCCAAGAACCACACAACCAAGAAGAAAGATTCTAGAGTCAAGGTCAAGGGGAAAGAGGAGCTATTTGAAACCCAAGGTGAAATGATTGTCCAACAAACTATTGCAATAGTGGATGTCAACCACGACCATGAGAAGAATAGTAGGGTTATTCCAAAGGAAACCCCTACTTAGCTCTTATCTTCCATCATACATCAAAGGCACCCTTTTGTGGAGTTTTTTTTTCGAAGTATGCTTATTGATCGGATAAGAAGATTAAATGGAGATGAATCTTTTGGGGACCAAAATCCTACAAATGGGGAGGTGTGATCTGAATTGGATCCTCTATAAAACTTTGTAATAAACACATAGATGTTTACTCTTTTGCAAATTTTGTAAACATGTCATTTTTATTTTATTTTTCTTTTTCGAAAGAAATTGGAAGTGGAAATGAACCATCGTGATGGTTGTACTTCCAATGGCATGCCATTAAAAAACTGAAGGTTGTAACGAAGAAGACATCAACGGGGGAGATGCAAGGATAAATAGGGAATGATAGTGGAAAAAATTAGAGCTTGAAGAAGGAAGCCTGTTTGAAGTCGGGTGGAGGAAGGAGTTAATATGTCTATTAACTCTAAGAAAAGGTGTCTATGAGCCTTGGCCTCTACAATTTTGTATTTTCAGTGAGTAACAATACAAAAAGTTTGTGTATAGCTCACCCCTTTGTGATTTTCTCTCTGGTGTAATAAAATTCCCATTTAAATGATGATATATGATAGTTAATGCATTATGTTCTTGGGTATCTTTGTTATGAGTTAAAATGATCTAATCATACTTTGTTGAAGAATATTTTTATCCTGTACAACCCGTCTAAAGTGTTCTCTTGTTTCCTGGGTGAATTTATAATTATCTGGGCGAATTTAGGGACCCCTAGGTGTTTTATTTACTGCATGGGTGAACTTTGATCCAAATTTATGAGAAGAAAAAAATAAAATGCAGATATATAACATAAACAAATATATACAGAGAACAATAACAAAGATATAGTGAAACTTAACTTATATTCAATAAACAAATCTGTTGAAATTGTAAAATGCAGAATGAAACAATCTTGCTTGAATGGTTGTAGCTAATCTCTGAGAAGAGATGTGGAGACTATGTGAATATTACTGAGCAGACTACAATGAGGAATCTATTCCTTTTTAGCATCAAGAAGTAATAAAAAACCTTAGAAATCCAAAAACCTAACCCTAGGAGATGAAGCGCCAAAAGTCATGTGGGCCTTGATGGGGTAAGCTGGTACATCAACTTCCCAAGGTCATAACTTTTGCATACGATCTTCATTTTAGGCGCATGATAGCATGTTGGAAATGTATATCCAAGGAATACACATTATGTCATCACACTCTAACTTCATCTATGTTTTGACTGTGGCGAGCCTAAAAAACGTTGTTTAGGGCCTCAAAACGTCCTTGGAAATTTAAGACCCAAAAAGCTAGAAAAACAAACTACCAAGATGAAACATGTATGTGAGTAAGCTGTGAGAAGTGGGTGGTCATAGATATCCACCTGGCTCAATCCTTCCCCTTTATGAATTAATGGTCTCAATTTCATTGAGTTCCCTCATTAGATGAGGAAATTTGTGCTGAATTTGGCCCCGGGTGAGCCACTTTCCTTGGTGCAGGAGCTGCCTCGCTTTGACAACATGATAAAACTGAAGCTTATGTTGGAGAGTACCCTTGACCTTTGTGTCCATGATATTATCATTGGATTCATTTTCCATGTTGTTAGGGTTGATATTTGTCGGTGTCAACTATTCTACTATCTCTAAGGTGTCCAACAATGGTGGAAAGTATTGCTGAAGGAGGTCCACATTAAACATTGGGTGCATTCCAAGGACAAGGGGAATGTTAATCTCAAAAGAGTTGTCACCCACAGCCTTGGTGATGGTGTAAGGTCCATATCAGAGTGGACAAAGATTTCGATGGGGCATTGTAAGGATTTCTTTATGCAAATGAAACCAAACTTTATCTGCCACATGAAACTTATGTGGAACCCAATGTTGATCATGGCACTTCTTGTACTTAGCATTAGACTTTTGTAAAATATCCTGAACCTGTTGGCAGATGTGTTGGATTTGTTTAATGAACCAAGTGGCTTTTTCAGCTTCAGTTTGAGCATGAGACGATTCTACCTATTTGGACACAAGGGGTAGTGCAACATCCATGGGACCCAATGGTTGAAATACTAACCCCACCTGAAAGGGGCTATGGCCAGTTGAGCTATGCATGGCTCTATTGTAACTGTGCTAAACATAAGGAAGAATCTCATCCCATGTGAATAGATGGTTGGAATTATACATGTGAAATATATGCATGATCATCCTGTTGACGACATCGATTTGGCCATCTGTTTGGGGGTGGAAGGACATGTATTTGGTGAGCTTGGTGTCCAACCATTACTAGAGGATTGACTAAAATGTGTTGAGGAACCAATTGTCCCAATCTAAGATGATGGTTTGTGGTATCCCAAAATGTACCCACACTTGTTCGAAGAAAATATTGGTAGTAGCCTCTGATGTTATGCTCTTCTTGCAGGCAACCATAATCACCATCTTAGAAAATCGATCAACAACCACAAAAACAAAGTCATTTAAATGATTGGTTGAAGGAAGGCCTGAAATTTAGTCCATCGAGATGGATTCCCAAGACATGTCGGGAGTAGGAAGAGGGGTGTACATACCTTGTTTCCTAATGGCTAGTTTTAGTAATGGTGCAAGCCATGCATGACCTGGTATACTTGCTAACATCCCATCGAAGTTTTGACCAATAGAAATGTTCCTGCAACATTTCCACTATCTTTTCTACGCCGAAGTGTCCTACCACTCGACTGGAGTGAGCTTCCCAAATCAACTTTTCTCGCTCACATGATGGGACGCAGAGATGACCTAGATGGCACAACAACCTGTCCTAAAGATGGAAATTAGTGACAATTGTGTTTGTTCCCAACATATGGTAGGCAGTGGTGAAGTCAAGATATCTCTCGTAGATTTGGGTCCACCCAGAGGTCTCATGTCTGTAGGAGTGTAGTACCATGGTTATTGCTACAATAGGAGGTCGACTAAGGAAGTTAGCAACGCAGTTGGTGATCTTTGTCTTATACTTGATGTTGATATGGAACTGTTGCAAGTATGTGGACCACTTTTGATCGCGGTCATTCTGCAATTTTCCTTGTGTCTGGATGAACTGGAGAGGCTTATGATAAGTGTGGTTGTCTGTCTCCTTCCCAAGAATGTAATGCCTCCACTGGTAGGAGGATTGTACAATGGAGTACATTTCTTTGTCATAAGTGGGGTAGTTATGGACGATATGTAATATTGTCTCACTATGATAGTCCACAATATTTCCATGCTGAGTGAGAACTACAACCACAACATAGTATGAAGCATTTGTCTCAATCTAAAAAGGTTGTTGCAGGTTGGGTAATGAGAGCACCAGGGCTAAACATAAGTGCTACTTCAAATAATCAAACACTTTCTATTGGGACTGGCCCCACATGAGCTTTTCCTTGCCTCTTTCCCTGGTCACTTGGCTAAGGGCCCATGTAATGTGGGAGAATCCCAACATGAACCTACGACAGAAATTGGCAAGGCCTTAGAAGCTCCAAATCTCAGTGAGTGTGGTCGGAGATGCACTGTTGGGCTCGAGATATGATCAATTCTATGACAATTATTATACACTTTTGTCGCATGCACATATGTATTTTTCATATTTTAAAAGGAGCTTTTTGAAATATTTCATGATAAAACGGTATGATCGACACTAGGTACGTGTGATTCATGTTTAATGATTATATTGAGTATAATTCATCATGATTTATGATTACCAAGATCTAATTCACATTTTTCTGGTGTTACAAGGAAACAACGCACCACGTTTATGCTTCTGTCACTTGATCTAGCACTCGTTCCAGTACCCAATTTGACACTCCGTCCAACACCTCTTCCTGCACAAAAACAAAGGGCGATTTGGAGGTTATGGTATTGGCGGCCAATGGGGGGAGAATCAAAGACATGGGTTTTGTTCATGCTTATCCCCTTCAACTACTGAACTCTTGACAACTCGATTTTGGGTTGTTATTTCATAGCCTAGATGTCTTTTTATTTCCTGTACATGAATTGTTCCTTTATTTCTTTGTTATCTAATTTGTTGTTGTAGTTTAACTGTTTTAATTCTCTTTTGCAGGTTAGTATGGAGGCTTTTTGTTAATATGAATTGATTTTATAATTAGGAATGAGTTTGCAAACTCATACACTAGCCCTGTGTGCAATTAGATGTTAGATTGAATTTTATTTATGCTTTTAAAATCAAATTTAAAATAGAAGTTAAAACAGGGTAGAACAAAGTTTTATTGCATGTCTTCTTTAACAAGGATTTGATGGATGGATAGGATTAGTTTCAATTTTTAATTATAGATTGCTTATTCCATTTTTACATAGATCTTTCTTAACTAGTTGTTAGTTAATGTATTCGTTAGTTTACTTTTTATATGTCATGCTTTAATTTCTGTTTTAAGCATTTTCCTTATTACATTTTGAATTGTTAAGATAGAGCTAGTTTAGTTTATGTTATGCAATTTCTTTCTTAGATTTAGGTTGCAATTTCAAGTTGTAGTTAATGATTGAATTTAGTATAGTATAAGTTTGCTTATAATAGTATGGAATGCATTTGAATTTCATAGATTAGAAAACAGTTTCTTGCTTTCATAGAGTAGAAGATAGCTTTCTTGCTTTCATAGCTTAGGAGATAATTTTATTGCTGCTGTAGGATAGATAGTCTTTTCTTTGATAGATTAGATAGTAGCTTTATCATAGATTAAGAATTAGTTGGTAGTTCTTCTTGCTTTCAATTAAATAGATTTCCTTCCATGAATTAGAAGTAGTCTTGAAGTTTTAAGAACATAGTCCACTTGCCTCTTAGGCTAGATAGTTGTTCAATGAGAGGTTTTCATTTGATTATTTGCAGTAGAAGTTGCCTTAGAGTAGTTAGTTGTCTTTTGCTTAGTTGTCTATTCGCTTTAATAGGTTAGCTAGTTGTTTTTCTTAGTTGTCTATTTTCTTTAATAGGTTAGTTAGTTGTCTTTGCTTGCTTGTTTATTTTCTTTAATAGGTTAGTTAGTTGTCTTTGCTTGCTTGTTTATTTACATTCTTTCATAGGGTAGTTACTCATTGAATATAGGTTGGCAAGTTAAAGAAGTTTTCTTTTTTCATTTTCTTATTTTTAGGCTTAATAGTTGCTTTTGCTTATTGCTTATTGTTGAACTAGTTTGCTTCAAGTAGGGTTTTTACTTGTTTTCTTAGGACTATCCATCGATCCTTGGCCCAAACGTACTTAGGTTACCTAGATTAAAGTTTCTTAGTAGGGTTTTCTCATTAGATAAGTTTTCTTGAGTAGATTAGCCTTAGATAGCTACCTCCCTAGTTAGACTATAATACTACCAACCCTTCTACCTTTGGCATATATTTTGCTATAACTCTAAGTTTACTTACCCTGGGTTGACAATTTAATTGAGGGTTTTTAGTGTGTTTTTAGTGCATATAGAAAACCCATCATGGATAATCACAAATGACCTAGATCTTTGATGGATCGACATGCACCCCATGCTCATCCACAATATAGCTTAGTTACTTGACCCTGTTCATGACAAAGGAGTACTTTTCCAAATTTTCACATAGCTTGTGTTGTCATAGACTGTGCAAAACCTGCTGAATATGTTGCAAGTGTTTCTCCCAACTCTTGTTGAAGATGAGGATGTCATCCAAATACACCACCAAAAGTGAATCGGTGAAAGTCCACAAGATATCTTCCATTATCCTCATGAAAGTTGTTGGGGTATTTTTAAAGCCTGGCATGAACAACCTTTTAAAAAGACCTTCTTTGGATTTGACGATAGTCTTCCATACATAGGTCTTCTCTATTGGTACCTGGTGGTAGCCAAAATTTAGATCAATATTACTGAAGTATTTGGACCCCTTGAGTTGGTCAAGGAGATCATCAATTTAGGGAATTGGGTACCAGTTCCTGACTGCGATTTAATTTAGGGCCTGATAATCAATCCAGAGTCACCATGTCCCGTCTTTATTTAGAATTAACATTATTGGGCTTCCAAAAGGTGATGATATTGGTGATATGTACCCCTTTTTGAGTATCTCTTAGATATGGTGCTTGATTTCCTCATTTTCTAAAAGAGAGAGGTGATATACTGTCCCATTGGGTAGCAGTGTGTCAAGGTTTAGATCGAATGTGTGCTTGACCTGATAGTGTAGAGGTACCCTGGTGGGTGAGGAGAAGATATCTTTGTATTATTACACAACCTTATCCACTTTCTTCTGCTACATGGAGAAACTTTCCGCGGAGGCCATGGATGTGGCTACAACCTTCCAATCACTTTAAACATGAATCAAGAAGAAGAAAAACTTCCCGGTCTGAGAGAAGACCTTCCTGCATTGCTTGGAAGAGATCAAGGAAACATAAGTAGGTGGGACTACCTTGGGTATCCTGTACAATTTCCTATCAAAAGTAACAATAACACTACGAGGCCTATACTCATATACAACATGACATTTCCATAAATAAGAACATAAAAAAATTCAAGTGGGGCGACATCGCAAAATACCTCATCTTTGAAGGGATCGATGTCGTAGGGTAGGCGACACTGTTCGATGACATGGAGATTTCTCTCTTGGTGGAGCCAACTGATGGTATACATATGTGAGTGTGTTGTTGTCGGTAGAGCCAATTGTTTGATGACCTCTTATGGCTAACGATATCAACGATGAAGTGCAACAGAGTACGCTTCACCCACATATATGAATTAAAGAGGCACTCACTTTCCTTTGGTTCATGAGGTTCATTGAGCTTGACCTTTGTGGTAGAAAATGTGGCACTAGGTTCTATGTCAATGATTTGTCTCCCTTTTTCTGGTTCTGACTGAGAGTTGGAGCCCACAACTAATTCAATGGATTTCACCTCAGACACTAATGACTACTTTGTGTGAAATTCAGTGGTGTTATTCTAGAGGACCTTATGGAACTCACAACACTTCCCAGTGTCTTTCTTTGTCTTCAAGTTTTCCTTCCTTGTTTGGGGCTTATAATGGTTGTCCTGATGATTTCCATCCTTTCCTTGTCCTTTGTTCTGCGGGTTGGTGATGCATTTTCCATGCTTTTGCTGTGAGGGGTTCACATACCCAAACTTCCGTGTTTTGTTTAAGATTCTGCTCGATTTTGACAACATATCAATAGGCCATGCCCAAGGACGATATGTCCATAAACTCTATTTATGTATGGATGCATCTTTGTAGACTGTCGCGATACTTGAGCACCAGATGTCACTCAGAGTATTTGATACCCAACTTGGTGTGCAAGGTATGGAAGACATTGATGAAATCTGACACTCTTTGGTCCCTTTCCTACCGCAGTGTGGTCCATATTGTATATAAGTCATCATAACTTCCAACAAGGTAGTATTGTTCATTAATAATATCCCTAAAAGAACCCAAGGTAGGTGGGAATTTTGGACAGTTGGTTGTCATTGATTTCAATTCTTAGAGAGTGATCTTAGATATTGATGTCAACCCTTGGAGAAGTCTTGAAGCCCTAGAAATGTGGACGAGATTGTTGGATAGTTGGTTTTCATGTTAGAGCTCTACCATTTATATTGACACATTGTTAAGGTATACACTTGGTATATGGTAGCACATGGATAAGATACATATCTTGGCGATGATGGTACTTGGTTGAGGTACACCATTGGTATTATTTGTTTAGCATATCTTATGATACATGGTGTATTTCATGATATGGTATATCATTGATGAAATGGTATAGGTTTGGTATTACTTGTTTAACATATATTATGGCACATGGTGTATGGAATGATATGGTATATCATTTTTGAAATGGTACAAGTTTGGTGCAAGGTTGATGCACTTGTTATGGTACAAATCGTGGTACAAGTTGATGTACATGGTTGATGTGCATGGTTGACACATGGTATGGTAAATGTGTTTATGTGCATGGCTGATGCATAGTACAAGTTGGTACATGGTATGGTACATGCACATATCTTGTGATGGTATGTTGGTGACTTCAGCACATGCTTGGTAGAGGTAGGTGTTGGTGATGGTGGACATCTGTTTGAGAGGTGCCCTTGGTATATGATCTATGTGAGAGAATCCAATGACAGTGTGTTCATGTAACCTATTAGGGAATAAATACATGAAGGTCAGTATACTTGCAGGTAAGACTATCATAGATTGATAGTATGTGTCATGCCATTTACAATGATATATGGCACATCACGTAGTTCCTCACAGTTAAGGAGATATGGCTCTATGAAGTTGGAGGATGCTCAAGAATATTCTAGAAGCCTCTAGAAGGTCATCAAGAAGCTTGACTAATCAAAGTGGTTGCAACAAGGGATTAATTATTGAAAGATTAATTATTTAGATCAATCATTGAATTGGTGAAAGAT
The DNA here is from genome assembly GCA_009831015.1 of Picea engelmannii. Taxonomy (NCBI): domain Eukaryota; kingdom Viridiplantae; phylum Streptophyta; class Pinopsida; order Pinales; family Pinaceae; genus Picea; species Picea engelmannii. Next base: position 777,521 of record ML777508.1, read on the forward strand.
TGCTTGTCATTAATGAGACCCTTAAACATGAAGCTAACAAGTTGCATGTAAAGTAAAGGAGGATTTAACAAGTTGCATGTCAAATTAAATCATCTCTACACACAATTTAACAAGTTACATAAGAATTTATCACGTTACATCAGAAGTTAACAAGTTGCATGAGGCTGCATGTCAGTTGCATGTACATGTCAGTTCCATGTCATTATGTGATTTCTATTTAAAACATAGAGAAGAGAAAATTATAAATCAATTATGTGAATACTTCTGATCATACAGGTTGCATATCCAAGGCAGTGAGTCGAGGTCAGAGAAGTCTAGTGAAGGATGAAGTTTCCAAGAGTCAAGAGTATGGAAGAGGGGATTCATACATGATTTCCTTGAGTATATCCATAGGTTTCGGGAGGAAAAACCTGGACATCCATGGGAAGTGAGGAAAAGTGTGGATACCCACGAGAAGATAGTGCATGCAGTCTCGGACTTGTGAGGAAAATTTGTGAATATTAGGGATCTAAAAATTAGGTCAGCTACAAGATTGAAGGTATGTCTTATTTTGTGTGTTAGGGTGTGAATTATGAAGAAATCAAGAACATGTATGTCTCATTAATTTAAAATATTTTTAGATAACTCTCTTGTAGATCTCCATATGAGGAATGCATTGTTGCATTCTTGATGAGATATTGATTTTGGTAGAAGCAGTAGGAATATCATAGAAAACAACAATAACAGGTTATCAGTGACAGAGGTAGTGACATATTGGTCTACACATATATTTTAGGGCAGTTGGATGGGGCAAGGAAAGGGGGTTGTAGCCTCCTTCCAATTTTAGCTGGTAAACCAGGGAGCTAGAGCTTCCTTCAGGTTGGAGCCTGAGAATTAGGGGGTTGGAGCCTTCTGCTAGTTGGAGCTGCAAAATTAAGAAGTCGATGCTTCCTATGAATGTATTTCTTCTGACAAATAAGAAAAACATTCCTTGTTTTTCTCCCGCATTGGGTTACCACGTAAACCTTGGTGTATCATGTATATATGATTATTTATTATGCACTATTGATATACTAAACATAGATGATAAATTGTTGAATGGTAATTGATCAAGTTAATGTTTATATGCTCTGATCATTAAATATTTTATAATGTGGTTAAAAGTGATAAAGTGCTCATACTGATTCACCCCCCTATCAGTATTCCAATAATTGGTATCATATCCAATCATTCAAGAACCAGTTTAACCACTGGAAGGTAGATCATGGAAAGCATTGATATGTATAAGATGGAAGTACCACAGTTCAATGGTAAAAATGGTGTGAAATATGAAATATGGAGAAAAATAATGAAATCATTTATACAGGCACATGGATGTGATATTTGGTGATCAATTAAGAAATGGTACACAATTACAAAGAAGCCTCTGAAGACTGCAACCAAAAAGGAATTGAAAATGAACAACAAGATATCAATGGATTTTATCATTAAAGATTACCTGATTCAGTAAAAACCAAAGTGGGACAGTGTGCATAAACCAAACATCTTTGGGAAAGCGTACAATATATTTATGCAAGGTAAGGAAAAAAATAAAATGAAATAATTAACAACTTAGATGATGAGGAAGTCAACAAATAAAAGCCCAAATACATAGAAGACAATATTGATATTGAAAAGGAAAAGAATCATGAAGCATAATTCATTCGACAAGAAATAAAAATTGAAGAATAAATCATATCCTTGAAGATCCAACTTGAAGAGGCAAAGAGAATGAAAGAAGCCATGAATAATCAGATGATGAAGAAATAAGAAGAGGTTGAGAAGCTTGAAAAATAATTTTTCATGTTGAGAGTAAAAGCTGTCAAGCTCAGTAAAAATGCTAAAGGAGCATCTACATCATCAACAAAGAAAGTTAAAGAGAAATGTCATAGGTTACCAGAAAGGAAGAATGAAGAAAAGGTTAAGATTTACACAAAAGTACTTAAAGGAAAGAATCATGGTCAACAAGAGTCCAAGAGGAAGGATACCTTTTCAAGAATACCATCTAATTTCAGACAACAAAGAAGATTCAACTATCACGATGAGCCAAGGAATGAATTCAGAAGGACTACATCACAGAGATGATTAGCTACTCCCAAGTATCAAAGTTTCTTTTATGGTTACTATTTTTATTTTTCTAACTTTGGACATAAAGTTGTAGACTGCAGATCATATGGAATAAACGTTCAAGAAAGTAGTTCTTATGTGGCTCCTCCCAATATTGAATGTTACAAATGCCACAATTATGGTCACATAGGTCGAAATTGCAAAAGCGTGATAGATCCATCCATGAAATAAAACACCGATAATAGGTATAATAAGGTTTGGAAAAGAAAATAAAGACAAGAAGAGAAGATCAATGAAGAACAAGTCCCAAAGATCGTCAAATTTGCAATAGTAGAAGAAAGTCTAGAAAAACAAGTGAAAGAAGAACAAGTCTCAAGGATCATATTGTTATAATCCACAATAGTATAAGATTATGATAAATATACATTCAATAAGGAAGATGTCAAATACAAGAATTTTTGGAAAAGAAATGAAAAACAAGAAGAATAGGTAAATGAAGAACAAGTTATACAAATCACACTCTTAGGATACATAGTAGTATGAGATCATGACAAATCCACATGTAGGAGGGAAGATGTTAGAATTCAGGAAGAAAGTATCGGAATTTAGGAAGATGATGGATCCACATAAAAAGAATAAGACTACTTCACATTAGGGTGGATTCCTCCATTGTTCTGAGCCATCGGGCTTGGAGACTCCCAGGTAATGTGAATATTCAATAGGGGGAGTCTATGCAGCAACTACTAATATTCAAATATCTATCCTTCATACAGGATGAAGTGTTTCATAATGGTGTTATAGAGATGTGTCAGTGTATGAGAGCATGAGTTCAGGACAAATTGTTTCAGATACTAACTCAGAGAAAGTTGGATGTTTTTTATAATAAAATATTTGAATGCTCAAACTTTAAATGCTTATATATATGTCAATGATTTACAAGAGGAAGCACCAATAGATGAAACTCCAAAAGGAAGAAGTTATAGGAAGACCTACATTTGATTTACACAACATCTGACAGAGAAGTCAAGGAGAGAGAAATAGTCAAAGAAAAGATCATAAGAGTGAAGACAGGGAGAGAAGCCCCAAGGAAAGATCAAATAGGGGGAGCAATCCTAGAGAGAGAGTTATACTTTTTTCCCAGGATGTCAAAGGGGGAGAGAAGAATTGAGACATGAAGATAGGGGGAGCACCCCCAAGGAAGATACCCTTTTCCATTGATGTCAAAGGGGGAGAGATATAAGAATTGATGAGGAACGATGGTCACAGGGGGTGCATGAGCATGGTGTTTCCATGTCTAAGTGTTGCCATCAATGTTGGAGTTTCCATCAATGTTGGTGTTTCCATCAATGCCAAAGGGGGGTATTGTTGGATAGTTGGTTTGGAGAGTTGGTTGTCATTGATGTCAACCATTGGAGAGTGATATTAGAGATTGATGTCAACCCTTGGAGAAGTATGGAAGCCCTAGAAATGTGCATGATATCATTGGACAATTGGTTGTCGTGTAAGAGGTATACCATTGATATTAAAAAATTGTTAAGGTATACATTTGTTATATGGTAGCACATGGATAGGATACATCTCTTGGTGATGATGGTACTTGGTTGACGTACACAATTGTTATTACTTGTTTAGCATGTCTTATGGTACATGGCGTATGGAATGATATGGTATATCATTGATGAAATGGTACATGTTTGGTATTACTTGTTTAAAATATCTTATGGTACATGGTGTATGGAATGATATGGTATATTATTGATGAAATAGTACAAGTTTGGTGCATGGATGATGCACTTGTTATGGTATAGATCCTGGTACATGTTGATGTGCATGGTTAGCACATCGTATGATACAGGTGTTGAAGTGCATGGTTGATGCATGGTACAGGTTGGTACATGGTATGGTGTAGGCACATATCTTGTGATGGTATGTTGGTGACTTTGATATATGCTTGGTAGAGGCATGTGTTGGTGATGGTGGAAATATGGTTGAGAGGAACCCTTGGTATATGATCCATGTGAGAGGATCCAGTGATAGGTTGGTCATGGAACCTATGAAGGAATAAAGACATGAACGTCAATATACCTGCATGTAATACTATCATAGATGGATAGTACACATCATGCCATTTCCGGTGATATGTGGTACACCACGTAGTTCCTCACGGTTGAGGAGATATGGCTCTGTGAAGTTGAAGGACCCTCAAGAATATTCTATAAGCCTCTAGAAGGTCATCAAGAAGCTTGACCAATCTGAGTGGTTGCAACAAGGGATTAATTATTGAAAGATTAATTTTTTAGAATAATTGTTAAAATATTAATTGTTTAGATCAATCATTGAATTGGTGAAAGATTGGTTGTCATTGATGAGACCCTTAAATAAGAAGCTAAAAAGTTTCATGTCAAAGTAAAGGAGGATTTAACAAGTTGCATGTCAAAGTAAAGGAGATGTAAACATAAGTTAACAAGTTGCATAACGGTTGCATGTTGAAGTAACTATAAACAAAAGTTAACAAGTTACATCAAAAATTAACAAGTCACATCAGAAGTTAACAAGTTGCACGAGGTTTCATGTGAGTTTGATGTACAAGTGAGTTGCATGTCATTATGTGATTTCTCTTTAAAACACAAACAATAGCCAATTGCAAACCACTTATGTGAATATTTATGAGCATACAAGTTGGACATATGAGGCAGTGAGTTGAGGTCAAAGAAATACAGTGAAGGACGAAGTTTGTAGGAGCCGAGATGATCATGATTTTATGAGCAGAATGAAATGAATACATACATACATACATACATACATACATACATACATACATAATACATACATACATACATACATACATACATGCATACATACATACATACATACATACATACATATATATATATATATATATATATATATATATTAATAACACAAAGATAAAATAAACAATAACAGAGATGCAATAAAACTTGACTTCTATTCAATAAGGAAATATATTGAAACTATAAAATGCAGACTAAATCAAGCTTGCTATAATGGTGGTGGATTATCTCTGAGAAGAGATGTGACGGCTGCACTCATTCACAAGAATATGAGTACAATGAGTCTCCAAAATCCTTTTTACATCAAACATGAATGAAAAAATTCTATATATCTAAAAACCTAACCCTAGGATATGAGGTGCCAAAAGTCATGTGGGCCCTGTTGGGGTAAGTTGGTAGATCAACTTCCCAGGGTCATAATTTTTGCATACGATATCCATTTGGGGAATTCGATATCTCAACTGAAAGGTATATTTGAGAAATAAAAATTCTGTTGGGGGTTAGGGAATGGCATAGATAGCTCTTGCCCCCCCAAAAGTACAATAAAACGTCATTTAGGGCCTCAAAACCACCAAGATGAGAGATATACCTGAGCTATATGGAAGAGGTGGGTGGTCACTGGTATCCACTTGGATCAATCCTCCGTCCTTAGGAAGAAATGGTCTCCATTACGTTGAGTTTTCCCATCATATGAGAAAACGTATGTTGAATTTGGCCCCGAGTGAGACACTTTCCTTGGTGCAGGAGTTGCCCTACCTTGAAACCTTGATAAAGATAAAAATTTTGTTGGCGAGTGACCTTAACCTATGTGTCCACTATTTGATCAGGGAATTAATGCTCCATGTAGTTAGGGTTGCAATCTGTTGGTGTCAACATTTTTTCTACCTATGAGGTGTCCAATAATGGTGGAAAGTGTGGCCGAAGGAGGTTCACATTAAACAATGGGTGCAAGCCAAGGAAGGGGGGAATGTTGATCTCAAAATCATTGTCACCCACAACCTTGGTGATGGTGTAAGGTCCATAGTGGAGTGGACGAAGTTTTCGATGGGGCCCTATAAGGTGTTATTTATAAAAGTGCAACCTAACTTTATCTCCCACTTGAAACTTGTGTGGCACCCGATGTTGATCATGGCGTTGAATGAACTTGGCATTAGAATTATACAAAACATATTGAACCTATTGGCGGATGTGATGGATCCGATAAATGACCCAAGTATCTTTTTCGTCTTCTGTTTGAGCATGAGATGAGTTGGCCTAGGTGGCCGCAAGGGGTAGTGAAACATCCATGGGACCAAATGGTTGAAATCCCAACCGCACCTGAAATGGGTTGTGGTTGGTTGAGCTATGCATGGTTATGTTGTAGCTGTGTTGAACATAATGAAGACTCTCATCCCATGTGTGGGGATGCTTGAATTGTAAATGTGTAGGATATGCTTGATCATCCAGTTGACGACCTTAGTTTGGCCATCTGTCTAGGGATGGAAGGTAGTGGATTTGGTGAGCTTGGTGTCCAGTAGTGACCAGAGGCTCGACCATTATGTGTTGAGGAACCAAATCTCTTGATATGAGATGATGGTTTTTGGTATCCCAAAATGTACCCACACTCGTTCGAAGAATATCTTGACAATGGACTCTACTATGATTCTCTTCTTGCAGGTGTCCATAATCACCATTTCAGAAAAATGATCAACAACCACAAAAAGTCAATCATTTCCCCACTTGGTTGATGGAAGGCCTGACATGTATCCCATTGAGATGGATTCTGAGGGCCTTTTAGGAGTAGGAAAAGGGGTGTAAATTCCTTGTTTCTTAATGGTTGGTTTGGCAATGACACATGAAATTAAATACCTGATATACTTGTTGATATCTTGTCAAAGTTTCAGCCAATAGAAATGTTGTTGCAGCACAACCACTGTCTTTTCTACGTTGAAGGGTCCTGCCATCTGACTGTAGTGGGATTCCCAAATCAGCTTCTCTTGGTCACTTGATGGAATTCATACATGGCCCAAATGGCACAACAACCCTTCCTAAAGATGGAAATTAGTGAAATATATGTTTGCTCTCAACATCTTGTAGGTGGCACCAAAGTCAATATTTATCTTATAGAGTTGGGACCATATAGAGGTGTAGTTTCCACAAGAGTTTAACACCATGATGAGTGCTGCAACTGGTGGGTAAATGAGGAAATCAATGCCATAGTTGGTTCTTCCTGTATTATACTTGATTTTGAGATGGAACTATTTCAAGTATGTGGAATACTTTTGATGGAAGACATTCTGCAATTTTCCTTGAGTCTGCATGAACTGCAGTGGCTTATGATCAATGTAGATGAATTTCTCCTTCCTAAGAATGTAATGCCTCCATTAATGATAATATTTCAAAATGGAGTAAATTTCTTTATTGTAAGTAGGGTACTTACAGATGGCATCTGATAGTGTATCACTATGATAGGCCACGGGGTTCCCGTGCTGCATGAGAACTGCACCCACAACATAGTTTGAAGCATCTATCTTGATCTCAAAGGGATATTGCAAGTCAGGTAATGAAAGAACTAGGGATGAGCACAAGCATTGCTTCAAATCATCAAACACTTTTTGTTTTGATAGGCCCAACATGAAATTTTCCTTATCATCACCCCTGGTTACTTGGCTAGGGGCCCTTGCAATATAGGAGAATCCAAACACAAACCTGTGATAGAAATTGCCAAGGCCTAAAAATATTTGAATATCAGTGAGTGTGGTTGGGGTTGTACAGTCACAGATGAACTAGATCTTGGCTGGATCCAAATGCACCCCATGGTCATAAAAAATGTATCCTATGTACTGGACCTTATCCATGCCAAAGGAGCATTTTTCTAAATTTTCATATAGCTTGTGCTGCTGTAGAGTGTGCAGAACCTGTTGAATATGCTACAAGTGTTCCGCCCAATTCTTTTTATAGATGAGGATGTCATCCAGATACACCACCACAAAATAATTGGTGAAATGCCGAAAGATATCATCCATCATCCTTATGAAATATTTTGGGGCATTCATCAAACCAAAGGGCATGGCCAACCATTCAAAAATACCTTATTTGGACTTGAAGGAAGTTTTCTATACATATTTCTTCTCTATGGGGACCTTATGGTAGCCAGAATTTATATCAATCTTACTAAAGTATTTCCCCCCCTTGAGTTGGTCAAGGAGATTTTTGATTCAGTGAATTGGGTACGCATTCATGACCATGATTTTATTTAGGGCCTGGTAATTGATGCAGAGTCACTAGTTCCTGTCTTTCATCTGCACAAGCACAATTAGGGTTCTACATGATGATGAGTTGGGTCGGATGTGGCCCTTTTTGAGAAGTTCTTGGATATGACACTTGATCTCCTCATTTTATAATAGAGAGTGACGATAAACTAACCCATTGGGTAGTGGTGCACTTGGGTTCATATTGATTGAACGTTTGACCTGACAGTGTAGAGGTACCCCAATGGGTGAGGAGAAGATGTTTTTTTATTCTTCCATGACCTTATCCAATTGCATCTGTTGCATGGAAATTTTGGTTGCAGAGGCCATGGATGTGGTTGCAACCTTTCACTCACTTTGAGAGCGAATCATGAAGAAGACAAACTTCTTGGTCTGAGAGATGCCCTTCATGCATTGTTTGGTATAGATCAAGGAAATGGCAATAGGTGGGACTACCTTGGGTATCCTATACAATTTCCCATCCAAAGTAAAAATAACACTATGAGGCATAGACTCATATACAACATTATGTTACCATAAATAAGGTTGGCCCAAAAGAACATCATAAACTTCAATGGGAGGAACATCGCACGATGCCTCATCTTTGAATGGATTGATGCCATAGGACATGAGACACAATTGGCTAACGTGAATATCGCTTCCTTGGTTGAGCCATCTGATAGTGTATGGATATGAGTGAATCAGTTTTGGCAGGGATAGATTCTTGATGACCTCCACTGAGATGAGTTTCTTATAGGTACTAATATCAATGATGAAGTGCAAGAGAGTACCCTTCACCCACATCTGTGAATGAAAGATGCACTCTCCTTCCTCTAGCTCATCAGGTTCACCAGGCTAGATCTTGGTGGTAGCAACAATGGCACTAGTTTCCATGTCAATAATCCATCTCCCCTTTTATGGTTCTAGCTCTGAGTTGGAACTCACATCTATTTAAGAGGCTTTCACCTCCGCCACCAATGACTCTGTTGAGTGGAAATCAACAGTGTTATTCCAAGGGATATTATGGAATTTCCACCACTTCTCGATGTCTTTCTTTGTCTTTCCATTGTCCTTATTTGTTTTTTGATTAGAATGGTTGTCCTAAGGCTGTCCATATTTTCTCTACCCTTTGTTCTACGGGTTGGGGATGCCCTTTCCCTACTCCTAGTGTGAGGGGTTCCCAAACCCAAAATGTCGCATCTTTTTCTTAAGCTTCTGCTCAATTTTGACAACATATTGATAGGACACACCCAAGGGAGATATGTCCAGAAAATCCATTTCTGTCTAGATGTATTTGTGCATACCACTATGGTACTTGAGCACCAGTTTTTTTTCAGAATATTTGATACCCATCTTGGTGCACAAGGTATGGAATATATTTGTGAACTCTGGCATTGTTTGGTCCCTTTCCTGTCGTAGTGTGGTCCATCTTGTATACAGGTCATCATAAATTCCAACACGGTAGTATTGTTCCTTAATACCATCCTTGAAGGAATCCTAGGTGAGTGAAACTGTAAATAATGAGGGTTCCTTTATTTCTTTTTTCTCACAGAAATTCTCCCACCAATATTTGACAAGGGGGACGACTTTGAGGAGCGCAAATGTAATATTTTCTCTATTGGAAAAGTTATGGACAAAAAAATACCATTCTATCATATTCAACCATTTGTGTAGAACATCTGCATCTATTTGACCTTCAAATATAGGAATATCAAAATTGATTTGTACCTTGAAGGGGGCGGATCCTCTCAAAGAGAAATATTTTTCACATGTTGGTAGTCATCGAAGGATTTGTGCAAAACTATCCATCATCTAGTTACTTCGTTGCATGAGGTATTCCTCGAGAAACAATTTGAAAGGATATCTTGTCCCATTGTATTTATTTTCTCCTTTCGTGGAAGTTCACTTGGACATGCGAGAGCCCTTTTCCTCAAGAGAAACAAGCTCGATACCCAACTCTTTGTACCCTAACCTCATCGGGGACATGCATTAAGAATGATAAGGAGCAGACCACACTGATACTATTGATATGGATTTTATGAGAATAACAAAATGAATACATATATATATTATTAACACAGAGATTCAATGAACAATAACATAGATACAGTAAAACTTGACTTCTATTCAATAAGGAAATATGCTGAAACTGTAAAATGAACACTGAAACAAGATTGCTAGAATGGTGGTGGATTATCTCTAAGAAGAGATGTGACGACTGCACTCATTCGCAAGAAGATGACTACAATGAGGCTTCAAAATAATTTTTACATCAAACATGAATTCCAAAATGCTATACATCCAAAAACTTAACCATAGGAGATGAAGCGCCAAAATTCATGTGGGACCTGTTGGGGTAAGTTGGTACATCAACTTCTTGGGATCGTAACTTTTGCATACAATCTATGTTTGGGGCATTCGATACCTCATCAGAAATTTCTATTTGAGAAGTAAAAATTCCATAGAGGATCAAGATCTATAGTGAAAAACCCTAGCCCCCAAAACTCCAAAAAAACATTATTTAGGGACTCAAAAATCTAAAAAAAATCTGCCAAGATGAAAACTGTAACTACCAAGATGAAAGTTGTATGTGAGCCAATTGGAAGAGGTGGGTGGCCACCAATATCCACTTGTATCATGAGAGTACAGATAAGGGGATTCATACAAAAATTCCTTGAGTATATCCATGTGTTTTAGAAGGAAAAGTGTGGATATCTGCGGGATGCAGTGAGGAAAAGCACAAATACCCGCAAGAAGACAATGCATATAGTCACAGACCCGTGAGGAAAAATTGTGAAGATCAAGGATATAAAACTTAGGTCAAATACATGATTGAAGGTATGTCTTCCTATGTGTTTTAGGGTGTGAATTATGAAGAAATCAGGAACATGTATGTATCAGTAATTCATAATCTTTTTGGATAAATCTCTTGTAGATCTTGGTATGAGGAATGCATTGTTGCAGTCTTTATGAGATATTGATTTTAGTAGCAACGACAGGAATATCAGAGACAACAACAAAAAAAGTTATCAGTGATAGATGTAGTGACAGATTGGTCTACATCTATATTTTAGGGTGGTTGGGCAGGGCAAGGAAAGGGGGTTGTATCCTCCTTCCAGTTGTAGCTCATAAATCATGGATTTGGAGCTTCCTTCAGGTTGGAGCCTCCTTCCAACTGGAGTTGGAAAATTGGCAAGTTGGTGCTTCCTATGAATGTATTTATTATGACATATAAGAAAATAATTCTATGGTTTTCTCCCACATTGGATTTAGTTTTTAGTTTGTATCTATTGGTGTAGTTTGTATCTATGATTATTTTATTATGCACTGCTGATATACTAAATATAGATGATAAACTATTGAATGATAATTGATAAAGTTAATGTTTATATGCTCTAGTCATTGAATATTTTATATTGTGGTTAAAAGTTATAAAGTTCTCATAATGATTCACCCCACCCTCTTAGTATTCCAACATATGACTACAAATAATGTAGATTCCTCTGTGGCCTTTTGCTCACAGAAATTCTCCCACCAATATTTGACATAGGGGACAACCTTAAGAAGAGAAAATGTAATCGTTTCTCTATCATAAAAGTTATGGACATTAAAATAACATTCAAAAAGGTTTAACAATTTGTCTACAACATCTAAATCTATTTAAACTTCAAATATAGGAATATCAAAATTGATATATACCTTGAAGGGGGCGACGTCTCCACTCGAGGAAGATGTGTCACCTGTTGGAAGTCATTGAAGGATTTGTGCAAAATTATCCATCATCTCGTTCCTATATCGCACAAGGGATTCATCGAGGAACAATTTAAAGGGATCTCCTCTCCATCATATCTCTTTTATTCCCATATGGGCAACTGTTGAGTTTGGCGAGGATGATCTTGCAAAGGATCAACTGGTTCGAGACACAAATTCTTATACCCTGATCTCATTGGGGACATGCACAAAGAAACAAATGAAGAGAAGACCACTCTAATACCACTGATCCAGATTTATGAGCTGAACAAAATGAAATGCAAATATATAACATTAACACAAATATATAGAAAACAATAACATAGATACAGTGAAACTTAACTTCTATTGAATAAAGAAATCTGATGAAACTGTAAAATGGAGAATGAAACAATCTTGCTGGAATGGTGGTAGATAATATCTAAGAAAATATGTGGTGGATACGTGCATTCGCTTGAGAAAATTACAATGAGGCCTCCATGAATTTTTAGTATCAAGAATTAATCAGAAAACCCTATACATCCAAAAACCTAACCCTAGGAGATGAAGCACCAAAAGTCATGTGGGCCCCGACAGGGTAAGTTGGTACATCAAATTCTCGAGGTCATAAAGTTTAATGCATACAATCTCTGTTTTAGGTGCATGATATCCATTTGGAAAGTTTTATCCAGGACTACACATTATTCTATCACACTTTGAATCCATCTACAATGTGATTGTGGTGGCAAGCCCAAAAAACATTGTTTAGGTCCTCAAAACAACCCTAGAATTTTAGGACCCAAAAAGCTGGAAACAAAAACTACCAAGATGAAAAATGTATGTGATCCATTTGGAATAGGTGGGTGGCCACTGATATACACCTGGATCAATACTCCCCCATTAGGAATAAATGGTCTCCATTGCATTGAGTTCCCCCATCAGATGAGGAATTTTCTGTTGAATTTGGCCCCAAGTGAGCCACTTGCCTTGGTCCAGGAACCACCCCACTTTGACAACATGATAAAGATGAAGCTTCTACTTGTGAGTACCCTTGACCTATGTTTCCATGATATGATCAGTGGATTCCTATTCCATGAAGTCAGGGTGGAGCTCTATCGGTGTCAACTGTTCCTCTATCTCCGAGGTGTTCAATAATGGGGGAAAGTATAGTTGAAGGAGGTCTACATTAAATACTAGGTGTAAGCCAAGGAAGGGGGGAATGTTGAGCTCAAAATAATTTCCACCCATAGCCTTGGTGATGGTGTAAGGTCCATAGCGGAGTGGTTGAACCTTCTGATGGGGTCCTATAAGGTGTTGTTTCTACAAATGTAGCCAAAATTTATCTTGCACATGAAACATGTATGACACCCAGTGTTGATCATGGTGCTACTTGTACTTGGCGTTGGAATTCTACAAAATATCCTGAACTTGTTCGTGGATGTGTTGGATTCATTCAATGAACTAGGTGGCTTTTTCAACTTTAGTTTGAGCATGGGACGATTCTTCCTGTGTGGACCTAAGGGGTAGTGCAACATCCATGGGGCACAATGGTTGAAATCCCGACCCCACCTGAAAGGGGTTGTGGCTAATTGAGCTATGCATGGCTCTGTGCTATCTATGTTGAAAATAGGGATGAATCTCATCCCATGTGCACAAATTCTTGGAATTTTACATGTAAAACCTATGCATGATCATGCTATTGACACCCTCAGTTTGGCCATCTATTTGGGGGTGGAAGACCATGGATTTAGTGAGCTTGGTGTCCAGAGGCTCGACTAGAATGTGATGAGGAACCAACTATCCCGATATGAGATGATGGTTTGTGGTATCCCAAAATGTACCCGCACTCTTTCGAAGAAGAGATTGACAGTGGCCTCCATTTTGATTCTCTTCTTCTAGGTAGCCAAAATCGCCATCTTGGAAAATCGTTCAACAAACACAAAAACAAAGTCATTTCTCTTCTTGTTTGAAGGAAGGTCTCACATGTAGTCCATCAAGATGGATTACCAGGGCCTGTCAGGAGTAGGAAGAGTGGTGTACATGCATTGCTTCTTAATGGTCGGTTTGGAAATGGTGTAGGCCATGTAGGACCTGATATACTTGCTGACATCCTGTCGAAGTTTTGGCCAATAGAAATGTTTTTGTAGAACTTCTACTGTCTTTTCTACGTAGAAGTGTCCTGCCACATGACTATAGAGAGATTTCAAAATCATCTTCGCTTTCTCGCTTGATGGGAAACATAGATGAACCAGATGGAAAAACAACCCATCATGAATATGGAAATCAATTATAGTTGTGTTTGTTCTCAACATATGGTAGGTAGTGGCGATGTTAGGATCTCTCTTGTAGAGTTGGGGCCATTCGAAGGTCTCATGACCGTAGGAGTGTAGCACTATGATTAATTCTACAAATGGAGGTCGAATGAGGAAGTCAATAATGAGATTGGTGCTCCCTATCTTATACTTGATGTTGAGATGGAACTGCTGCAATTATGTGGGCCACTTATGATGGAAGTCATTTTGGAATTTTCCTTGTGTCTGCATGGACTGCAGAGGCTTATGACCAATGTGAATGACTATCTCCTTCCCAAGAATGTGATGCCTCCATTGTTGGTAGGATTTTACAATGGACTACATTTATTTGTTGTAATTGGGGTACTTATGTATGGTATCTGATAGTGTCTCCCTTTGATAGGAAATGAGATGTCCATTCTAAGTGAGAAATGTTCCCACAAGATAGTATGAAGCATCTATATCAATCTCAAAAGGTTGTTGCAGGTCGAGTAATGAGAGCATTGGCTCTGAGCACAAGACCTGCTTCAAATCATCGAACTCTTTTAGTTGCGACCAAACCCATAGTAAATTTGCATTTCCTCCACCCCTGGTCACTTGGCTAAGGGCCCATGCAATGTGGGAGAATCCCAACATGAACCTACAATAGAAATTGGCAAGGCTTAAGAAGCTTCGAAGCTCAGTGAATGTGGTCAGGGCAGGAAAACCACGAATGACCTGGATATTTTCTGGATCTACATGCACCCCATTCTCATCCACAATGTAGCTTAGGTACTGGACCTTATTGATTTCTAAGGAGCATTTTTCCAAATTTTCATATATCTTGTGTCTCCACAGAGTGTGCATAACCAAGTGTTACGCACAACTCTTGTTGAAGATGAGGATGTCATCCAAATACACCACCAAAAAATAATTGGTGAAAGGCTGCAAGATATCGTCCATCATCCTCATGAAATCTATTGGGGAATTTTTCAAGCCAAAGGGCATGACCATCCATTAAAAAATACCTTTTTTTGACTTGAAGTAAGTCTTCCATACATTGTTCTACTCTATTGGTACCTGGTGGTAGCCGAACTTCATATCAATATTATTGAAGTATCTGTCCCCCCTTGAGTTGGTCAAGGAGATCATCAATTCAGGGAATTGGGTACCAGTTCCTGACTGTGATTTTAGTTAGGGCCTGATAATCAATGCAAAGTCACCAAGTCTTGTCTTTCTTTTGCACAAGCATGATTGGGATTCCACAAGGTGATGAGCTTGGTCATATGAGTCCCTTTTCTAGTAGCTCTTAGATCTGGTGCTTGATTTCCTCCTTTTTTGATAGAGAGTGGTGGTAGACTAGCCCATTGGGTAGTGGTGGATCGGGGGTCAAATTCATTGAGTGCTTGACCTACAAGTGCATAGGTACCCATGTGGGTGAGGATAATATGTCTTTGTATTCTTCCACGACCTTATACACTTTCTTATGCTGCGTGAAGAGACCTTCCTCGAAAGCCATGGATGTGGCTGCAACCTTCCGCTCACTTTAAGTGCAAATCATGCAGAAGAAAAACTTCCTAGTCTGAGAGATGAACTTCCTATGTTTCTTAGAAACTATCAAGGAAATTGAAGTAGGTGGAACTACCTCCGGTATCCTATACAATTTGTTTTCGAAAGTAACAATAACACTACAAGGCCTAGACTCATATACAACGTGACATTTCCATAAATAAGTTTGGCCCAAAATAACATCAAAAACTTCAATGGGGGTGACATCACACATTACCTCATCTTTGAAGGGCTCTTTAACATAGGGTATGCGACACTATTGGCTGACACAAAAATCTCTCCCTTGGCGGAGCCAATCGATGGTGTACGGATGTGGGTGTGGTTTTTTCGACAGAGCCAACCACTTGATGACCTCCAAAAAGATGAGGTTATTATGGCTACCTCTATCAATGATGAAGTGAAATAGAGTACCCTTCACCCACATCTGGTGCTCACCTTCCTCTGGTTCACCAGGTTCACCGAGTTGAACCTTGGTGGTAGCAATGGTGGCACTGGGTTCTCGTCAATGATCTGTCTACCTTTTTCTAGTTTTGACTCAGAGTTAGAGCCCACAAATGATTCAGATACTTTCAGCCCGACCACCAATGACTGCTTTGAGTATCATTAAACAATGTTATTCTAGGGGATCTCATGGAACTCACACAACTTTATAGTGTCTTTATTTGTCTTCTCGTTGTCCTTCTTTGCTTGCGGTTTATACTAGTTGTCCCGAGGTTGTCCATACTTTCTCTATCCTTTTTTTTGCGGGTTGGGGCCGCATTTTCCCTAATTTTTCTATGATGGGTTCAGAGACCCAAACTGTTGTGTCTTTTGTTTAAGATTATGCTCGACTTTGAAAACATATCGATAAGCCGCTCCCAAGGAAGATATGTCCATAAAATCCATTTCTGCATGGATGTATCTATGCAGAACACCATGGTACTTGACCACCATATGTCACTCAAAGTATTTGATACCCATCTTGGTTTGCAAGGTATGGAAGACATTGGTGAACTCTCGCACTATTTTCTCCCTTTATTGCCGCAGTGTGGTCCATCTTGTATATAAGTCATCATAACTTCCAACATAGTAGTATTTTTCCTTAATAACATTGCTGAAATAAACCCAAGTTGGTGCAACTACAAATAATGTTGATTCCTCTGTGGATTTTTTCTCAGAGAAAGTCTCCCACCAATCTTTGACATGGGGGACGACCTTAAGGAGTGAAAATGTAATATTTTCTATATCGGAAAATTTATGGACAAACAAATACCCTTCTAGAAGGTTTAACCATTTGTCTACAACATCCACATATATTTGACCTTAAAATATAGGAATATCAAAATTGATCTGTACCTTGAAGGGTGTGGCACCTTTGCTCAAGGAAGATGTGTCACCTGTTGGCAGTCGTTGAAGGATTTGTGAAAAATGATCCATCATCTCGTTCCTTTGTCACGTGAGGGATTCCTCGAGCAACTATTGAAAGTGATATCCTACCCCATCGTCTCTCTTTTATTCCCCCATGGGTGGCCGTCGGGTTCTACAAGGATGATGTTGCAAAGGCTCAACTGGTTCGAGACCCAACTGCTTATACCTTAACCTCGTTGGGTAGATGCACAGAGAAATAAATGAAGTGCATACTACTATGATACCATTGATCCAGATTTATGAGAAGAACAAAATGAAATAAAAATCTATAACATTAACACAGATATACAGAGAACAATATTAGAGATAGAGTGAAACTTAACTTCTATTCAATCATGGAATCTATTGAAACTGTAAAATGAAGAATGAAACAATCTTGCTCGAATGGTGGTAGCTAATCTCTAAGAAGAGCTATGTCAGCTACATGCATTCGCTTGAGAATATTACAATGAGGCCTCCAGACATTTTTATCACCAAGAATAAATTTTAAA
Source organism: Picea engelmannii (assembly GCA_009831015.1). Classification (NCBI taxonomy): domain Eukaryota; kingdom Viridiplantae; phylum Streptophyta; class Pinopsida; order Pinales; family Pinaceae; genus Picea; species Picea engelmannii. The sequence continues at coordinate 795,115 of ML777508.1, forward strand.
ACCATAGACATCCAAAAACCTAACCCTAGGAGATGAAGTGCTAAACGTCATGTGGGTCCCAATGGGGTAAGTTGGTACATCAACTTCCCGAGGTCGTAACTTTTGCATACGATATTTGTTTTAGGCGCACAATATCCCATTGGAAAGGTTTATCCGAGGAATAAACAATATATTGTCACACTTTGACTTTGTATATAGTGTGATTGTGGAGACCCCGAAAAATGATGTTTAGGGCCTCAAAATGACCTCAAAAGTTTAGGACCCGAAAAGATAGAAAAAAAAACTGCCAAGATGAAAACTATATGTGAGCAAGTTGGAAGAGGTGGGTGGCCATTGATATCCACCTGGATCAAACTTATACTTACCTAGGTGAATTTAGAGACCCATGGGCATTTTTCTTCCTTGATGAACATCCAAATTCATCCCTCATATTTTTTTATTTGTCGTGGAGGATGAAAACTACCCCTATATGTTTTTTATTTGTTGGGGATCACCAAATCACCCTACAAAATTTGTCCTTTGTTGTTGAAGATCAAATCCACCTCTTGATATATTTTTTCAACTGTTGGTCAACCTATTCCAACTGGGTTACTCTTGAAATCGATTTTCCTTCATTTGGTGGACCCGGCCATCAAAGCATTCGACTGGGCTTTCCTTTGGTCAACCCAACCATCAAATAATTTGAACCAAATTTCCTTTGGTTGATTTGACCATTCAATAATTCGTCTTGTCTTTCCTTTGGTTGACTCAACCATCAAATAATTCGTCCAAGCTTTCCTTTGGTGGACTCGATCATCAAATAATTTGACAAGGCTTTCCTTTGGTCAACCCGACCATCAAAGAATTCAATTAGGGTTTCATTTGGTCGACCCAACCATCAAATAATTATACTAGGTTTCCATTTGGTTGAACCAACCATCAAATAATTTGACCCAACCATTAGAGCATTCGAATGGTCATCAATAAGGCATAATCGACTAGTGGGTGGTCGACTATTTTATTATTTGGTGGACTTGACTATTTGGAATATTGCAAGGATTATAACTAGATGAATAAGATCAACATAGAAATAGAAGTTTTATTCCACCGTAGAATTCGTGTTGGAGAGACAAAAAATTCATAGTCCTACCTGTTAGCGATAAAAAACGCACCGACATTTTTGAAAGAACGATGCCTAATCTTGTAGGGAAATTTTTGATAGCTTCCCGAGATCCAAATCCAGATATGAAAGCACCATTGGAAGTTTTAGGATTTGTAGATGTCGATCGACTATTTAATCATGCAAAACAGACTCTCCATGACTGAGAAATTTGATTTTGAAAAAATATGCGCTTTCACCAGCGTATAAGGCTGAATTATAACTAGTTAGTTGTTGAAAGCTCCGCCTTTCACCAACTAAGGACCAAATTTTCGGGTAAGTTAGCTGGTGAAAGCCTATCACGGCCAGAATAGCCAATTTTTCACCCAGATCAGGATTTTTTGGGTTTGAATGGTTTGAATTCTTCTTCAATAAGCTGGTTATGAATTATCAAATCAAAATCTGAAGGCCATTCTTGGAGATGAAAGTCAAAAGGGAATTTTTTGACTAGATTTGGTGATT
>ML777508.1:796796-818845 GCA_009831015.1 Picea engelmannii
TCATGTTCTGTACTTTATTTCAGTTTGGCTCAGCTTCTAAGAACTGTCATCTTCTTATTAAGCTCATGAACTTGAACTAAAGGAATTCTTGCTGGCTTGTATGATCCTACACACTGTTGTACTTGATTATCTAGATCAGTTTTATCCATACCTTTTGATATTACTCTGTTTGTTCATTGATTCCTAAAAGCACCGTTTCATTCGATTGCATTGTGAGTTGTATTCCCATTAGCTATTCTCAATTATCCCATTGATCCACACTTTCATTATTCATGATTTTTTAAGTTACCAAGCATCCTTAGCCTACAACCCTAAGGAGTTTCTTGGAGTGATAACAAAATGGCGTCGTTGCCGGGGAGAGGAGATTGAAGCTCAACTTCCTTGGGAGATGACATAGATCCAACTTTGATGATAGACAAAGCCTGGACATTATTTCGGTTGTAATCATCTATCTGGCGACTCCATGAAGGACGGATTTGGTGGCAACTCCATGAAGGACGGATCTGATGGCGACTCCACTGGTATATAAATGAATCATATCTTAGCAAAGAGGTATGTGTTCTGCAATTTCTCAAGTATTTTTGGTTACCCTCATCCAGTACCTACTAGAGATGAATGGGAACGTAGTATCCCCATATTTCGTGGAGAGAAGTGGGAAGTACCAGCTGAACATTTGCTGGATTTCCATGACTTTATTGACCGGCTTGAAATTATACATGAGGATGTTCAAATTAAACTGTTCAAATTTTCATTAGAAGGGATTGCTCTTGACTGGTGTCAGTCTCTTCCAAGTGCAAGTGTCTGCTCTTTGGTTGATTTTCATGCTGCCTTCCATGTGTTTTGTAAAAAACATTTTTCAGATGACCTTCTCTATCCTGAATGCTGTCATGATTTCAATTTGTTGAATAAGGAATCAGATAGTTATGTGAAATATGCTACAACATAATATATCTCTCACCATGATCAAGAGATGAGTGATCTTCACAATGTTAGCCATAGTATAGATGCTTTTGACATTGTGCCAAGTGCATCCATTGTCTTAGGCCACCAGGAAGATCCGATTATCCCTTTTGAAAACTTGAAAAGTGATGAGCAGATTGACAGATCAACAAGTAACAGTTTCAGATACGCAGAAGATGATGAGGACAACATTCAACTTTCATATTTGCAGACACACGAGAATTGCAACAAATATGAAGGAAAAAGTGTGGAGCTCAAAGATTCAGATCAACAGTTCATCCTATATGTTCCTCCGTCAGATCTCGAGCAATCTGTATTTGGCATTGAGTTTTGTGAAGGAAAAGAAGAGCAGCTGCAACACAGTCAGTTGGATCAGCAGTTCAAAAGGGTATTTCTTTATGAATTCGATGACCCTATAGCTGGCTATTTAGATTCTATGAGCAGCATAAATCCAAGGATATTTTTGTCAGAAGGAGATTTTTTTTATCATCCGCTCAAACCTTTCTTCTACATGATATGGTCTTTATTATTGTTCAGGTCAAGATTCAGCATGATATTAGTAAATCAGTTTCTCACTTGGCTGTATTGGAAGTATGCTTTTACTTGATCAATATACTTCTATTGGCTAGATGTAGGAGTAGACAGGAAAATAAGCTCGCTTTATGAACACGTAGATCATTTTCAGTTATTGTTGAATAAGCAAAGACACATTGAGTTTTGATGGAATTGCAGTTTTGGAGGTGAAAGTTCATTTTGGGCTAAGTCAGAGCTTTCACCAGTGCACAACGCGATTTTACGACCAATTAGCTGGTGAAAGGAAGCTCTTTCACCAGCTAACCAGCGAATCATAAGGTGAGTTAGCTGGTGAAAGTAGAAAAAACATTGTTGAAAGGGACGAGAAAACTCAGTTGTTCCTCCAAAAGCGGTTGTACTGGGGTGCATGGCAGAACGTTTGAAAGAAAAAATAATTGAACCAGAGCATTAAAAAGTAGGGCTTGAATGTAATAGGAAAGAGGCTAGAGCTAATATTGATGGAGAGGTGATTGAAATTCAACGAGATGAAGGGTTTGATTTGCATAAGAGTGGAGCAGAGAGAATTCCTCATACCAACAGGAAAGAAGAAGAACATGATGATAAACAATTAATTGCAAAATTGTGCAAAGTGTCCCTCCACCGACATGGTTTTGCCCTTCTTGTCTCTGTAGAATTTTCTTGATTGATGAGCACAATGAATATATCATCCTTTGTGACGGTTGTGATAATGGCTATCACACATATTGCTTGAATCCACCACTTGCAGGTGTACCAGAAAGTAACTGGTACTGCCCATCTTGTTTGGAAAGGCAAAAGAGGAGGTTGACAATAAAGTCAAACATCTGGTTCCTGGTGGAGACGTTGCCAAGGTCCAGAGGGCCTCCTGTATGATTTCCAACTCGACTAGTGTAGCAGAGGTCTTCTCTCGTATTGATCATAAGTTTGATCTCATGTACGCTAAGTGTGCCTTCGTGCACTAGTATGTGGGTGAGGATATGGAGGAAGGAGATATCTCTGAGGCTCATGAGGACTGGGCTTCTCTGGAGAAGGATTATGAGGAGGTTGGAGCAGTGTCTGCCGAGGGAGATGAGGATAAGGGTGAGGAGTATTGATTAATGTCTAATTCCTGTTAGTAAATGCTTGCTGCTACTAGACATAATTGTTGTTATTTGGCTCTCCAATCGAATTTCCCAATAAAAAAAGGTCCAACGGGAAACGATCAGTGATAAGTGTCGTTGCTATGATGCGTCCTCAATTTGTACTATTCAGAGACTCCATCAATGAACAGTCGTTTAGGCCGGGTGGATGGAGATCAACTCTGGCTGATTGTTACTCTCGTCAGGCCGATATTGTTTTGCGGGGATACAGTGGGTACAATACGATGGGATCTGTTACTTCTGGACAAGATAATCCCCCTCAATCGCTCGGACTTGATGCTGGTAGTGCTAATCACACCTCCTCCCATTGATGAAAATGGCCACGGGAAGTATGCAAGATCTATCTATGGAGAGAATGTTGTTGAGCTGCCAGAACGAACTAATAAAACCACAGGGACTTATGCCAAATCTTGTATAAAAGTCGCAACTGAGTCCTGACGCCCGATTTTGCAGGCAGGAGATGTGCGCGCAGGCGGATTTGATGAAATTGAGATGCATTCTGATAGTTTGACAAATTCGTGTCGTAAATCACGCATCCAGGAACAAAATCTCAGCTCCATTTTCACTTGAAGCGCCAAACAGATGGTCGAGACTCCAGTTTACAGAGCTAACTCATCACATAGGTGTGCATTTTAATCATCAAAGACTCAAAATTTGTTTACGTAATCAAAGATCGAGCAAATTGTCGCCTCAAATTCTGTTAACAGGTCAGTTATGTCACGGTTTTTTGCTGAGTCATAGTTCAATACTTTTCAAATTTTGAATACCTATTACCTCGTCAAAATCTTGATTCGATGATCGCCTGAAACATTTGCTCCTGTTTGTTGAGTCACAATTGGTTGTTGAGTTATAGCATTTGAACTTGACATCAAACCCTTGATTCGAGTCTTACTATACTACCCATGCTGTTGATGAATTAGAAGTCTGTTATTAAGTTACAGTTTCTTAACTAGAAAATACAGACAATCTAGCAGCAACGCATACTCAATCACATGCAGAAACAAATATTACATTAGCAGAGGGAACAGTGGCCGAGCATCTGACCCTTATGGATGGGTTATTGGCAGCTTTGAAGCTGAGGGTTCCTCGGATTCAGGCCTTTTACAGATTCGGATCTCGTGTATGACCAGATAGCTCGAGGCCAGAAGCTTCAGAATCAACTGTTGATAGCAATGAGGCAACGCATCCGGGAACATGTTCGGAAATTGGACAACTTTATCTTGACATTTATCCCTAAGTATGATATCAGAAAAGCTCAGTTTTTGGAAAAAGAAGCAATTGACATGCCGAGAGCTTCATCAAAGAGAGTTGATCTTAGAGATGCATCTGCAACAAAAAATTGCTTGATTCGTTGCGAAGAAAAGGCACCATGGGAGATGGTTACAGTGAAATGTTTTCACAAATTTCGCTCTCATTACATGGTAAGATATGTAGATAGCAAGTTGCAGACTTCCCAAGTTCCAATACGGTGTCCTCGAATTGGTTGTGAACATTACATGTCTGCTGAGGAGTGCAAGGCCTTTCTTCCAAATGCTTGTTTTGAGGCTTTACTAAAAGTTCTTGTAGAGGCAAACATCCCTGATTCAAAAAGGGTGTATTGTCCTTTCCCAAATTGCTCTGCAATGTTTGACAAGGGACAAGATACATCAGCAAGAGCAAGTTCATCTAGTCCACCAGTTCCCTGCATAAGGGGAAGCCTCAAAACGGACACACTGGTGAAGAAAATATTTTGCAAGAAGCATTTTCTTCATTCCCCCTTTTTATAACACCATGACATTCTTCTGTAACATCACATGCAAGACAATGCATTACAACTACCAAGGAGATTGAAGCACACTCAAGCTGTCAGCAGGAGGATTTAATTTTTAGATGTTCACCAGAACCTACAGAAATCTCTTCAACCAAAAATCCCATTAGTACTATGGAAGAGGCTAAAGATGTTGCACCTGTTTTGCCAGAAGTTCAAGGGTCCAGATTATCATAGAGATGAATGTGTGAAAAGTAATTTTTCTGCTGGGTTTGTAGCCATATCAGGTATGTCAGGTCTGTACTCTGAATCTAGAAATGACATAAATCATGTTCCTATTGAGGTGGGTCCAGATCTTCATCTAGAACCGGGGGAGGAAATGAGAACAGTTGTTAAGGAAGACACTTTTCATGATGCAGAAATCAAATTGGATGACAATTTTCATATTGATAAAGCCAACATAAATGTTTTCCCCTCTGAAATGGCCAGCTGTTCAGAAGATCCACTTCTATGCCAGTCACTCCTTGAAAAATCTAGTGAACCTCTTTCAGCAGAGGAAGATGAATTCGATTGCAGAAGTGAAACATCCATACCATCCAAAGGATCCCAAGACTTTGACAGATTAGACGAGGAGAAACTCATGTCAATGTTTGCTGACATTGAACCATTCCACAAACAACAAAATCCATCAAACCAATCAGCTTCTAATCATACTCCTGCTGCACTATCAACTGCTTTGGATAACGAATGTTCAGAGAGATAGACAATTTCTGAGAACCCTTCGATGCCATAGATAACAACAGTTGTGCATTTGGATTTCCTTTTGTATGCTCTGCAGCTGTGGTGTCGTTGCTTAAATTATTTCGATATCTCTAACTTGTTTTTCCTCACCTGCTTAGCATATCAATTCTTGAATCAAGCATTGCAGGTCACCTGAGGTTCAAACATCAAGTGTCAACAACACTTTATCAAGAAGCTGCTGAAGAATCTAACACTCTATGCAGGATCATTGCTGCTCTGCATGATTTTCTTCTCAAAGATAAAACAAAACTTTCACCAGCGTGGAAGGCAAAATTATAACCAGTTAGTTGATGAAAGGCAAAGCTTTCACCAGCTAATTAGCAAATCTTAAGGCGAAATAGCTGGTGAAACCTGAGACTGGCCAACGAAGCACATTGGTGAGCCTTGGAAGGCTACCTGCACATATCAGAGGATCTAGAAATGCTTTGTATCTGAAGTTTCTGATGTATTGATACACGAACCAGAAAAGGTTTACAGAGACATGGTTGCAACCGGCAACACCCTCCATTGCTTGGTTTCCTCATTATGTTTCTGTAAGGCTGAAATATGCATTTGGTGAAAATCCTCATGTCCCTCCTAATCATGGAAGATAGTCACGGTGGATGTGCCTGTTGAACTCATACTGAGAATTGGTAGCACTGTAAACAGAGGGAGGAGCTTTGTCTAGCAAAGCCCTGAGGTCTTTTCTCTCTTGCAGGTAATTGAGATTCATCAAGTTTCGATTTTTGGGTAAGTCTCTGTTTTTGGTGGTTTAGACAAGCCTGTGTGTGCTCATTAACCACCGAAGAGGATGAATGACTCCATGGCCCAATACTAAAGTCACAAGGTCTACTAGGTTCTTGGAAACCTCACAGGGAGGTATACATCCTAGTTGGAGCCAGATGTTAGCAATAAAAAACGCACCGACATTTTTGAAAGAATGATGCCTAATATTGTAGGGAAATTTTTGATAGCTTCCCGAGATCCAAATCCATATTTGAAAGCACCATTGGAAAGTTTAGGATTTGTAGATGTCGATCGACTATTTAAGCATGCAAAACAGACTCTCCATGACTGAGAAATTTGATTTTGAAAAAATCTGCGCTTTCACCAGCGCAGAAGGCAGAATTATAACTAGTTAGTTGTTGAAAGCTCCGCCTTTCACCAGCTAAGGAGAAGATTTTCGGGTAAGTTAGCTGGTGAAAGTCTGTCATGGCCAGAATAGCCAAATTTTCACCCAGATCAGGATTTTTTGGGTTTGAATGGTTTGAATTCTTCTTCAATAATATGGTTATGAATTATCAAATCAAAATTTGAAGGCCATTCTTGGAGATGAAAGTCAAAAGGGAATTTTTTGACTAGATTTAGTGATTTTCAAGGGAAAAATGATAGGAATTTTTGGCACACATCATCAAATTCGAATTCCACTTTCAAAGGAACACATCAAAGAGCCTTGGAAGGCTAAGCTACACTTCATCAACTTTCAACCAATGTTTGAAGACCAAAAGATAGAGGTTGACCTCATCTTGAGGATCTCTCCTTATCTTTTGTGAATCAGTTTTGACTTTCTATTTTTAGAATATCAGATCCATTGTTTTAGGATCTGAAAACTGATTGTAATAGGTTATAAATGCCTCTTTTTGCTAAGAGACAAGGGTTCAATTTTGGATACTCTTTGGCTATTGTATTAAGACACTCATTTTTCAATATAGAATCAGTCTTCTTTTGTTGTTAATGACATATTTCTTCATCTATTTCATGTTCTGTACTTTATTTCAGTTTGGCTCAGCTTCTAAGAACTGTCATCTTCTTATTAAGCTCATGAAATTGAACTAAAGGAATTCTTGCTGGCTTGTATGATCCTACACACTGTTGTACTTGATTATCTAGATCAGTTTTCTCCATACCTTTTGATATTACTTTGTCTGTTCATTGATTCCTAAAAGCACTGTTTCATTCGATTTCATTGTGAGTTGTCTTCCCATTAGCTATTCTCAGTTATCCCATTGATCCACACTTTCATTATTCATGATTTATTAAGTTACCAAGCATCCTTAGCCTACAACCCTAAGGAGTTTCTTGGAGTGATAACACTACCGTTTGCAGATCAATGAGGGACCAATGATTACATTTTTTGAATGAGACCATTTGGGAACTTACTTAGGATTTCATGATCCATCACCAAAAAATAACTCCCTATCATCCTTACACTAATGGCATGGTTGAATATTTCAATAATATTTTAGAATGTGATTTAACCAAAGTTTGTAATTTGCAGTGTGATGGCTAGGATCAAGATATCCCCACATTATTATGGGCATATTGAACAATATGCAAAAGGATGACGAAGTGCACTCCATTCAGATTGGTCTATGGCAAAGAAGCAGTCATGTTACTATAATTTATTGTTCCTAGCCTATGTGTTGCTCTAGCAACTCACATGATAGATGAAGAGTCACTTCAACACAATTTAGATGAACTCATGGAGCTAGAAGAGGACCATTCAGTGGAAAAAATTACCCAAGTGATAAAATGGTAGAGATAGAATGCCTAACATGATCACAACATCTATCACAAAATACTATAGCCAGGTTCTATGGTGTTATTTTACAACAACAAGTATTTACAACACCCTGGTAAGTTCTGTATGTGTTGTTTGGGACCTTTCTGCCTAGTTTACATTAGCAAATCTAGTGTCGCCAATCTGGCTACACTACAGGGAAAAGTTTTCAAGGGACTTGTTAATGGAATTAGGTTGAAGGTGTTCTATGGCTCTCAGGGGTTACCTATCATTTAGCTACACTTCTCCAACCCATAGTTCCCATAGGGTGGGATTAGCATATGATGTACACCAGGTAGAAGAGTACATATTCAAAATAATTCACCTTTTTGGTAGAAAAAAATACAATCCAGTCACATAGAAATATTAGATAGATTGAAATCTTTGTAGATTCCTAAGATTTCCAATTCGGGTCGAAGTTATGACTTATGTAAAATGTACTGGATCTGGAAGGGGATTTACACAAGTCTAGGATGATGCACATGGCACTACATTCCATTGAAAGGTCAAGAAATCTAGTTCATATAGACCATACAGAACCTTAGTATGTAATTAGTTATGATGCCACATTCCAAAAGGCACATCACCAGTATAATGGATCTTAACTATTTTCTACACACCTATGGGGCTTTGCTGGTGATCCATGGTTCTTCTATGATCATTCACATTAACCATATCCTTGTCTCATTCCAATTGGCAATACCAATCATTCTCCACTCTATATATACCCATTTACTCCCAATCACCCATTGGAGATATCCTCCATGCCCCATTCTCTCTCTCCCCCACCCATTACTCACCCACCCGTTCTCTTTGAAATTCCTACCATCTCTCCATTATCCACTCATATTACCATATCCTATTAAAGTATCTCTTTCATGGATCAACTTAGCATACTTTCCATGGCATATAATACCTAGTTTGGAAAGGAAGTCCGAGTGCTCACATTCTAGTTCTCACAGAGGCTGAAAATTTAAATTCAGTTTCCAAGAAGAGGTCCCACCCTCTTATTCACAAGAATGACATATCCTATAACCACATAGATGCATGAACCATCCTTCAAGTATGCAACAATACACCATCTCTCTAATCTTGAAGCTTGTATCCCTGTCACCATGGATAATCACCTTTGTTCAAGCATATAGCCCAAGGTTGTGGATTATCCTCTCCATCGAGATAGAAGGTCTATGTCTTCTATCCTCTAATATTGGCTCAATGCATTAGGAGGATGACGATGGTCTCTCATGAGGGAGCTCTTCCTCATCATCTAATTCTCATAGGTCAATGCGTAACTGGGACAAGTTTTGGATGTATTGCTTGGTTCGATTAGGGGGTCAGTTTTTGGATGATGTGCTTAAAAAATATATCTCACTCACCACTAATGAAACCCTTGAAGAGAGAGAGTTCAAGAATCTAGCCAAATGAGGCCCAAATCCATTTTTTACCTTGAGGAATACTTGACTCATTCCAAGGCATGTGTTTGGTTGCGACTATAGCCTAGATGAATGATTTTATCTTAATAAAAAACAACTGCAACCAAAAATTGGTTTCATGCTCTGGTTCTATAATGATGATGATTTTATCTTACTCAATTCTTGCATCGATCAATCCATGAGGCACTTGGCTCTAAGACAAGCCAAATAATAGTGGTGGGGGCCTATTGACACCCAAATGTTTGGGTAAAGATCACACACATACACAAATGAAGGTGTTCATGCATATTCAATTTTTTCGTGCACTCAAGTATATACATGATGGGTGATAGGAGGCACACATGCCAAATCAAGTTTTTCCAATGTGCACCAATTCAAGTTTGACCAATGTGTACCAGTCCGATTTTTGTGATGTGCACCAAAAATTAATGAGACACCTCATGCATGCCAAAATCAAGAAAAGAATCTTCGAGAAATATTTCTGAATGATTACTTTAGGAAGCACAAGAGATCATGCAGTAGTAAGGAAATGAGATGGAAAGGTAGTTAAGATTGCCATGATTCCAAGAGGCTACATGGAATGCATGCAAGTGACAAACGTGTATGATATTGGCAATCAGAGGAGAAAGTGGGGAAGGAGTAGATAAAAGGGAGCAACAACGATAGAAAAAAGGTTGTTGTGGTTTTTTTTGTTGTTCTTAGTCAATGTCCTTGAGCTCACTCTGAGCCTATGTTTTTGTAATGTCTTTGGTTGTGTGTATGGCTCTAATATATCTACATATTTTGAAGAAAGAACATGACTCCATCTAATGTAATACTAGGAGAATGTATAAGAGAGGAAGGCTCTGTTGCTATCAATTGAGGATTTTCTTAATGTGTGCATGTCAATGATTGAATGAACATAATAAAGTTGTAGTGATTCTGGTCTTATGATTAATTTATTATCTATCAATAGAAGGGATGTATTTTTGTTATATATTGTTAGTTCTTAATCAATTTGCAAGGAATTATATGAATACCAACATGGATGGATTCCTATGTAATTATTCCTTCATCATCGACACAAGACCAGATGGTATCTATGATTCTCATGGCATCTTGGGTGAGACTTTCTTTTGTCTTTGATTGAGGATTGATATGCCAATGCCTTGGGATTTTTGTTGGTAAACTCTGAATGAACCTTGTGTCTTCAACCCCAAAATGTTAACAAGGATGTGCGCAAGCATATAATGAACCAAAACTTATCCCATGCACATGTATGTTTGAAGTTGTACATTATGAGGATATACATAATCAATATTTTTAATACCTCTACTTGTCCATTGGTTTTAGGGTGGAAGGAAGTTGATTTGGTTAGCTTGGTGTCCATCCTTGATAATAGGATGGAACAAAAAGTACGTAGGAATATAATGTCCCTATTTGAAATAATGGTCCAGGGGATCCAAAAATAAACCCAACCACACTCAAGGAAGAGATTAGTATTAGCCTCTTTTATGATACACTTCTTATAGGGTGTAAAAATGACCATCTTAGAGAACTAATTAACAACCATAGATACACAGTTGTTTCCATTCTTAGATGAAGGTAGGTTGGAAATGTATTTCACGGAGATGGACACCCTGGTTCTATTTGGGGTAGGTAGAGGGACATACAACCATTTATTTTTGACATTAGGTTTGTTGATGGTGTAGGTAGTGAATGATATGATATAACTATAGATGTCCTATCGAAGCTTTGTCTAGCATAAGTAATTTTTCAGCACTGCCACTATATTCTCCATGTCGAAGTGGCTTTCCACTTGACTATAATGCACCTCCAAAATCATCTTTTAACTCACTTGAAGGAACATACATTCAATGACATAAAATTTTATCCTAGAGATGAAATTTTGAGACTAGTTTACCTGTGCTTATTTTTTTATAGGTAACATCAAGGTCAAGGTCATTATCATAAAATTGGGGCCACCTAGAGCTCTTGTGTCCATAAGACTTGAAAAATGTGGTTAACACTGCAATTGGAGCTTGGCTAAGACAGTCTACAACATAATTTGTAATTTCCTTCTTGTACTTAATGTTCAGGTGGAACTATTGCAGGTATGTGGACCACTTTTTATAGTGGTTGTTCTATAGGTTTCCTTCCATTTGCATGAACTGCAAGGGATTTTGACTAATTTGTATGATCATTTCCTTTCCGAAAATGTGATGCTTGCATTGCTGACAAGCCTACACAATAGTACATCTCCTTTTCATAGGTGGGGTATTTTTGAATCACATGGGAGAGTGTCTCATTTTGATAGGAAATTAGATTTTTTTTCTATGTGAATACTTCATCGACAACATAAACTGAATCGTTTATCACAATCTTGAAGGTTTGTTGTAGGTCTAGTAGAGTGAGTACTAGCCAAACAAAGGAGGTGTGTCAAATTCTCAAATGATTTATGTTGTGACTCAACCCAAATGAACTTATATTTGGCCCCACCCTTGATCACTTGACTTAGGGTCTAAGTGATATGATAGAACCCCAACATGAACCTATGATATAAGTTGGCGAAGCATAATAAATTATGGATCTTTGTTAGAGTCATTGAGGCTCACCAATCATGAATGACTTGGATTTTGGTTGATTCCACATGAACACCATGTTCATCCATGGTGTATCCTAGATATTTAATTATTTTCATGCAAAATGAGATTTTATCCAAATTGGAATATAACTTGTAATTCAACAAGGTGCTCAAAATTAGTTGAATATTCTACAAATGTTCCACCTAAATTTTGTTGGACATGAGGATATGATCCAAATATATGACCATGAAAGAATTTGTTAATGCATGCAATATATCATCCATCATAATCATGAATGTTTTTGGATAATTATTCAATCCAAAAGGTATTACCAATCAATCAAAGAGGCCTTATTTAGATTTGAGGAGGCCTTATGTACATCAATTTTTTGAATTGGTACCTAGTGGTATCCTAACCTCAAATGAATCTTACTAAAAAAATTAACACCCTTGAATTGATCAAGAAAATCATCAATATGGGTATTAGATATTGGTTCTTGACTATTGTTTTTTTCAAATCCTATATAGAGACACCATGCCCCATCCTTCTTCTACACCACCACAATTGGGCTCTTGGAAGGTGAGGAACTCGATCGAATATGGAAAGGTGAGGAGCTCAATTGAATATGGTCCTTTTGGATGAGATATTGAATTCAACTTTTGATTTATTCATTATAAATAATGGATTGTTTTTATAATGGACCATTAGGTAAAGTAGAACCATGAATCAATTTGATAAATGAATGATTGACTTGGTAGTGTAGAGGCACCCCTACATGCAAAGTGAATATATCTTGGTATTCTTCCACTATCTTGTCCAAATGATTTTGTTATTCAAAGAGTTGTCATGTTGAGGTCATTAAAGTCTTAGTGATATTATTTTCACCGTTTGAACAAATCATGAAGAAGATAAATCTCTTGATCTAAGAGATTACCTTCTTGCATCACTTTGTTGAGATCAAGGAAATGATCATAGTCAGAACTACCTCTAGTACCCTGTAGAGATAACCTTGCAAAGTAAGAATTAAACTATGAGGCTTTGAATAGTAAAAATCATTATGTTTACACATATATGGTTTTACTAAAATAACATCACAAACTTCCAGTTGGCATCATCACACAACACCTCATATTTGAAGGGATTCATGCCATAAGGTAAGCAACATTGCTAACTGATGTGGATGTCTCATCCCTCGATCAAGTGAAAGATGGTGTATGGTTGGAAGTGTGGTGTTATTGAATAATTCAATATCTTTATGACCTCTATTGATATTATGTCCCCTTCACCCACATCTATGAATGGAAGAGGCAGCCAGGTTCCTTAGGTTCCTCTAGAACTTTTGGTTGTATATTTGTGGTTGTGATGGTAGAAATGGGTTATGTGCTGATGATTTTATTTATGTAATTTGAATTTGATACAAAGTATCAAGAAAATGTATAAATATGAAGTGTTCAACTCATATAACAATGATTTATTTAAGCATCATTCATCAATTTTGTGACATGGGATTTTGTGTAACTCATAGGAATTTCCAATGTATTTCTTTGACTTCATGTTACCCTTATTTTATTGTGTCTTGGATTAGTTTCCTTGAAGGTTAGAGACACCTTTACCATGATTTTCTTGTTGAATATTTTTAGACCCAAACTCTTGTTTATTCTTCTCCTTAAAATTTTACTCGATTTTGACATCATATCAACAAGTATCTCCCATTGATGATATGTTTTAAAAATCTATTTCTAGTTGGATGTACCTATGTAGGACACTACAGTACTTTAGAACAAAGTGACACATGAATTATCCAATACCTATATTTTAGTACAATTTATAGAATCTATTGGTGTACTCTAGCACTCAACAATATCTCTCTTAGCACAAATTTGTCCATATTATGTACTTGCCATCATTGTTTCCAACAAGGTATAATTCCTCCTTGATGGAATTAATAAAATCAACCCAAGTGGGTTCTATCCTAAATTTTGTAGACTCATTTCTAAAATGTCTCTCCCCATAACTATCCCACCAATATTTGACATAAGGAAGGGACTTAAGGAGTGTGATGGTGATGTTTTCACTATTGAATTTTTCTTGAATATGGTACGAACCCTATAATATATTTAAATGTATCTACAAAGAATCTATGTCTATCTGTCCTTCAAATAAATGAATGCCAAAATTAACTTGTAAATTAAAGGGTGTGACACCTTAAAAGTCACTACTTGTTAAAAGTGTATCTATGACCATTGGCAATCATTAAAGGACTTGGGTTAAATTATCCATCATCTTGTTCCCCTATTGTGTAATGACTTCCTTGAGAAACAAATTGATAGGATATCTTACTCTATCATATCATGTTTCTTCCTCCATGGGATGACACTTGGTTCTTAAAAAAGAGTGGTCTTCCCCAAGATTAAACAGTTTGGGACCCAACTCCCTATACCTTGACCTAGTTGGGGACATGCACAAAGAAACAACAAAGAGTAGATTAATTTGATAATGATGATATGCCTTATGTAGAGAATGAAATGAATGATAAAATATAAATGTAAACACACACACATATTTTAGAGAGCATAGTAATTCACTTAAACCCAAAATCTATAAATGAATGACATGGAAAAGAACCTAAACTGCAAAGCAATACAAACCAACTAGAATGATGGTATCTTATCTTTGAAAATAGATGTGTAAACTATGCTCATTTGCAAGAAGACAATATAAGAGGGAAAAAATAACTTTAAAAATAAAGTATGATTATATAAGATGAAAATACCTAAATATACAAAACCCTAACCCTAGGGAATGATGTGGAAAAAGGAATGCAGGCCTCAATGAGGCTAGATGATATGTTAACTTCATAGGGCCACAACGTTTTCATACAAACTGATGTAGCCAATAAACTATGATGCATTCAAGAGATCTAAAAACCCTGAAAACACATGAGAATGGAAAAAAAGTCTCTTTTATTCCTTCCCCATCCTAACTATTACAATAAAAGTTCAACCCCTTATAACTACTATCTGGGATTTTAAAAAATAACTAATTTTAGAAAGACAACTGATTTTAGAAAAAATAGTCAATTTTAGAAAATTCTCGCATGACTCTAAAACCGAACAATAACTAAAATCTAACTAGAGAAACACTAATTTTCAACTCGTTTTTCTGATTAGGTGCATAAACTAAGAGATAATTGATGATTACTAATTTAAAAATTCTCGTAAAAACACTAAAACCTAAATTTGAGGCCTTATGTGAAGGAATTTGTCCTCGAAATAGTGTCAAAACGATATATGATTTGAAGGCTTAGATTTACACAACATTAAAATTTTCGAGACACAACTTCCTATAAAATTTCATCCCAAACAGATATCCGAGTCATAATTTATGACCCTTGGAAATCCCTGCATCATTCTCCTCTAGTTGAAAAGAATGCAACTCCTGCAAGTTATTGTCTTCAAATTGTTTCAACTTAATGAGATCTAGGTTCAAAAAGTCCCCTCTCTATAATCCATGTACTCTCTATTGGTATTGTGCCTTCCCACTGGACCATATATGGGTTGTGCCTTGCGGAGTATGAAGGGTCTTCTTATATAAAATATGCGCAATAGTTTCCTTTTTCTTGCTTGGAATGGCCTGCTTCCAATCCACCTCTGCCTCACTGTCATCACTTAGATCGCCCCCATGGAAGATATATAAATCAAAAACATTAAACAAAGGGGAAATATCAATATCAATTGGTAAATCGACCTTATAAGCATTGTAGTTAATTTTCTTGAGAACCTTGCAAGGACTAATTTTATTATACTTCAATTTGTGGTGGGTTCCTATAGGAAACAACTCTTTCCATAAATAAACCATCACCAAATCACCTTCATTGAATACTTGGTACCGTCAGTGAGCATATTTTATAATTTTTTTCTTTTCATTACTGACGTGCAGTTTTTATCTCACCTATAACTACAATTGTTGAATGTGTTCTGCAAATTCTTCCCCATCATCATTGATCCTATCCCCAAGTGGTAGTTGCATCAAATATAGGAAACCCATAGGATTTCTACGATAAACAACCTGAAATGGATATTTACATGTAGATATACTCATTGAACCATTGTAGGTGAATTCTACTTAAGGTAAAGCCAAATCCCACTACTTGGGATTCTCTCCAACAATGCATTGTAACAGGTTTCCCAAACTATGATTTACTACCTCAATTTTCCCATCTATTTGGGAGTGATAGGTACTGCTGAACTAAAATTTAGTCCCCACTTTCTTTCATAAATTCCTCCAAAAATGACTCGAGAACCGAGTATCTCTATCATAGGTAATAGTTTTTGGAACACCATGCAATCTAAAAATTTCTGAAAAAAAACAATCCTGCCACCCGTGATGGATCACTAGTCTTCTTGCAAGCAATGAAATGAGCTATTTTAGAGAACCTATTAGCAGAAAAAAATAGAATCATTAACGTGTTGTGTGTTTTGGAGCCCCAACACAAATTCCATGCTCAGATCTATCCATGGGTCTATGGGAAATAGTAATGGCATATACAACCCTGTGTTTTGTGAGTGCCCTTTATCCATTTTACAAATCCTACACTGTGCCACATACATGGTTATACAAATTTTCATCTTTTTCTAGTAATACTTATCTTTGATTAAGTCTAGCATCTTATCCTTTCCAAAATGTCCTGCCATACCACTCTTTTGAAGTTCTCTAATAATATTTTCTCTCATAGAACCAATTGGAATGCATGGTTTTTTTCCTTTGAAGAGGTAGTCATATTTCATAAAATATAGACCCTGAATAAGATCCATGTTCCCAGCGACTGGATTCTTCAACTATTCCATAATCTCCCAAAAATTATTATAAGACGCGTAGAGATCCTTTAATGCAACAAACCCAATTACTTGATTTTCCACGGTTGTCAAAAGAACTATGCGTCAACTCAAAGCATCTGCAACTTGATTCTACCATCCTAATTTGTGATTCAGGAAAAAGACGTAGCCTTGTAAGAAAGAGACCCATTTTGCATGTCTATTGATCAATTTCTTTTGGTTTTTTACATATTTTAATGCAATATGATCAATAAATAACACAAATTCCTTCGACTCTAAATAACTCCTCCAATGTTGCAATGATTTCACAATTGCATACAATTCTACATCATATGTGGAGTAGTTATTTCTTACATCATTCAACTTTTTACTAAAAAATGCAATTGGTCTATTTGCTTGGCTAAGTACAAATCCAATGCCTACATGTGAAGCATCACAGTCTGCCTCAAACACTTTATCAAAATCTGGTAAGGATAATAGAGGTGCCTCAGTTACCTTCTTCTTTAGAAACTTAAAACTTTCCTTAGCTTCATTAGTCCACATGAATGT
Source organism: Picea engelmannii (assembly GCA_009831015.1). Lineage (NCBI taxonomy): Eukaryota > Viridiplantae > Streptophyta > Pinopsida > Pinales > Pinaceae > Picea > Picea engelmannii. The sequence goes on from ML777508.1 coordinate 813,916, forward strand.
CTTTCCTTTAGTGCAATCTTTTATGGGTGCTAAATACTGTTAAAATTTCAAATAAATTTTCGGTAAAAGGTGGTCAGGCCATGAAAACTTCTTATCTCTTTTGTGCTCCTAGGACTAGGCCACTCCAAAATTTCTTTGACCTTCTTTGAATCCATCTTAACAACTCCTTCTGCTGAGATCAAAAAACCCAAAAGCACCAAAATTTCTTGCAAGAACCTATATATCTTCAATTTTGCATAAAGTTGATGTTTTCTCAATGAATCCAATATAAATTTTAAATGTTGTAAGTGATATTCTTTCTTGTTACTAAAAACTAGGATGTTATCAAAATAAACAACAACAAAATTACCAGAATAAGGTTGAAGCACAATATTCATTAACCGCATGAAAGTACTAGGTGCATTGGATAGCTTGAATGACATCACCATCCATTCATATATTCCATCCCTAGTATTGAATTTGGTTTTTTATTCAGCCCCTTCACGAATATGGATATGGTAGTATCCACTTCACAAATCATTTTTTCTAAAATATTTAGCTTCGGATAGCACATCATGTTGGATTACTGAGAGGGGGGGTGAATCGGTAATAGAGAAATTTAGTACCTTTTTCAACAAAAATGCAAGTGTTATATCAATGTAGCAATATCATCCAATAGTTACAGAGTAAATAAACAATGAAAAAATGAGCAATCACACAAATACATAGTACACCAGTGTTTTTATGTGGAAACCCAAAGCGGGAGAAAACCACAGAATTCCTTTTCTTATATGTCTTGAAGAATTACATTAGTTGTAAGCACCAACGTCCTTTCTTTTCCAGTTGCAAACACTAGTACATATTGTAAAAATTTCGATGTTCTATTTGCGGCGTTATGGACAAAATTGGCCATACTGTCGAAAAATAGAGGAATTTTTTTTTTCCACATTGTCCGATAACATCGCTATTGCCACGTTGACATCTCTCTTTCCACGTTGTCATCTCTCTTGCCACATTGTTGTCTCTCTTTCCATGTTTTCCACATAATCGTCTCTCTTGCCACGTTTGTGACATAGTCATCTCTCTTGCAACGTTTGTGACATAGTCATCTCTCTTGCTAGGCTTGTGAAGATAGTTGTCATAGTTGCGACATTGTGGAAACTAGGTTTCCCCCCTCCAATGGTCACCTAGTATTTTGACCAAGTTAGCTTTGATTTGGTCAATGATCGTCGGAATTGCGACGTTATAAAATCTATAAATATGTTGCATTTTACGGATGTTGCGACATGTTTGCTATAATAACAACACTTCAAAAAGGGTTTGGGGGTCTTCTCGGCTAGAGTATAACTATTAAAAGACATTGTACTAGGGCTCTTCTTGTTTCATTTTAATTTTCTGATTGGTCGAATTTTAAAGGTAACAACTATTCAAAGACATTGTACTAGGGATAGAGTACATGATGGGCAATGGTGACCTGTGATGGGTCCAACGTTGAAATGTTTTCAAAATGTTTCTATATGACATCATACATCCTTGAGTCTTAAAACCCTCCCATACCATCAAGGCATGTGTCTAGTCTAACCATGTCAAATTTCGCTGCATACAGGCACATATTGAAGAAATTTCAACGTTGGCCCCATTCACTACTCACTATGCAGGGTCGATGCATGGCATTTTTGGTGGTTGAATTGGAAGTTCCATGACATTTCAAGCGAGTTCCAACAAATATTCTACATATGGAAACAACGACATTTGACAATGAGATGCCCATTATGAATGTTGTTGCAAACATGGACGATCTCAAAGATTATGTGTTCGGGACATTATACATCCTTGAGTCTTGAAACCCTCCCATATCGTCAAGGCATGTGTCTAGTCTAACCATGTCAAATTTCGATGCATATAGGCACATATTGAAGAAATTTCAATGTTGGCCCCATTCACTAGTGCTCACTATGCGGGGTTGGTGCATGACATTTGTGGTGGTTGAATTGGAAGTTCCATGAAATTTCAAGAGAGTTCCAAAAAAGATTCTACAGATGGAAACAATGACATTTGACAAATATGAGACGCCCCATTATTAACATTGTTGCAAACATGGACGATATAAAAAATTATGTGGTCGGGACATCAAACATCCTTGAGTCTTGAAACCCTCCCATACCATCAAGGCATGTGTCTAGTCTAACCATGTCAAATTTCGATGCATATAGGCACATATTGAAGAAATTTCAACGTTGGCGCCATTCACTGCTCACTATGTAGGGTCAGTGCATGCCATTTTTGGTGGTTGAATTGGAAGTTCCATGACATTTCAAGAGAGTTCCAACAAAGATTCTACGGATGGAAACAACAACATTTGACAAATATGATATGCCCCATTATGAACGTTGTTGAAAACATGGACGATCTCAAAGATTATGTGGCTGAGACATCATACATATTCCTTGAGTCTTGAAACCCTCCCATACTGTCAAGGCATGTGTCTAGTCTAACCATGTCGAATTTCGATGCATACATGCACAGTGAATAAATTTCAACGTTGGCCCCATTCACTGCTCACTATGCGGGGTCGGTGGAAGAAATTTCACTATGCTCATTCACCTTCAAGGTAGGCCCCATTCACTATGGTCACTATGAGACATCCATTATATTGAACATTGATGCAAACATGGATGATCTCAAATATTATGCGGGGACATCAAACATCCTTAAGTATCGAAACCCTCCCGTACCTTCAAGGCAACTATCTAGTTTAACCATGTCAAATTTCGATGCATATGGGCACAGATTGAAAACATTTCAACGTTGGCCCCATTCATTTCTCACTGTGCGAAGTCGGCAGGAGAAATTTTTGATGGGTGTATTTGAAGTTCCATTACCAATTTCAAGATAGTTCTGACAATGATTCTATAGAAGGGAATGACGAATGATGACAATGAGAGGTGAAGCATGATGAACGCTGATGCAAATGTGGACGATCTCAACTATTATGTGGGGACATCATACATCCTTGAGTATTGAAACCCTCCCATACCTTCAAGCCATGTGTCTAGTCTAACCATGTCGATTTTCGACGCATACATGCACAGTATGAAGAAATTTCAATGTTGTCCCCATTCATTGCTCACTATGCGGGGTCAGTGCAAGATGACATTTGTGGTGGGTGAATGAAAACAGTAATAAAAATGATGAGTTGATGACATCATCCTTTGAAGCATATGTGAGTGAATATGATGATCTTATGACATCATTCTCACCAACATATGTCCACTTAGTCGCAATGACACATCTTTGATATCCTCCAACATTAAAGAAATCCCCACATCAGCAGGGAGTTTAAAATTTTTCAATAAGTGTGAGTCATTCATGCATTCTCCTACCTCATGGAAATTCTCTTGTGATCATTCTCACCATTATTCACATAATCCCCACACTATATTCCCCTTAGTTACTCAATAATACAAATTTAGAAATGACCAAAACTAATGCAACTATGATGGAATAACAAACCTTGGAAGAGAGATAGATGGTTGTTAAACATAGAGGCAAGGAAAATTAGAAAACATTTAACCCCATGCCCATGAAATAGTTTCTTATTAATTATTAAATAGCTAAGGCAATACTCCACTAGGTTTCCCATAAAGCAATCAATGGATTGGACTATTTATGCCTACATGAGGTCACTGAAAAGGAAGGAGATGCTTGAGGGATTGTTGAGTAGAGAAAGGAAACATTTTCCCTTGTGTTGTGTATGGCATGGAAGAGATATTTTCCCTTATGCTCAAACATCACTCACAGACCCACTCAACCACACTTGTTTTCTTTTGTTCTCAATGTTCTTGTTAATTCTTATAACTGAGATCACTACTATTCTGAGTATTTGAATTCATGTTGTATTTGTTTAGGTTATTCTTCGTTTATACTATTGTTTAATAAGAAAATGTACCCTTTGAAAGTCTTCTCTTTTAAAATTGTCTTTCTTTAGTTTCAGGTATTGATGGTAGTGCTCCAGATGAGAAACAACCTCAAGATGATCCTTTGTAGTAGGAGGCTCCACCACTTGGCATGATACCACCACCTCCTATGACTCAAGTATCCTATTTGTTTATTTCCAATGGCTCTCATGGGGTGTTTACATGTACTAGGCAGTAAGACCAACAACAAAGTAAATATTAGGATGGGTGTGAGTCAAATACGAAAAGTCTACCAAATAATCAACGTTACAAAGTGGAATCTACCTCACTCGCACAAAACAAATATTAGTGCACCGATGTTTATGTTGTTAAAACCCTCAAAGAGGGAAACAATTCATGGTCCCATCAACATGGCAATGCGAACCAACATTTTAATGCAAAAATAAAATAGATTGCATGGACATCTTTCAACAATTGATTGTTTGCAAATGACCCTCTGTGCTCTTTAAATAAAGATAATGGACCAATCAGTTGTCAAGTCATGGATAAAGTGTTATTGATATCGAGGAGAAGAAGAACCGTCATATCAATTTATGTCTAGAACACAATCATGACTATCAAAATAGTTAGTTACAAAAGCACACTAAAGAAACACACTTTACCTAAAAACACATTAGACCAAGTTGATCATAACCAACTCTCAAGTGTCTAAATATCCTAATACGAGCATTCATTTTCATGGATTTAGAATTTATATTTTAGACTACATCTTATTATAATTCTTTTATACTTCAAAAAATGACACGAAATTGACAACACAAATAGTGCATTTCCTAACATCAAAGACTATTTAACTATATTGACATTTGCATTTCAATTTTTATTTATTCATATCAATGCTTAATGGGTCCAAGTTTAACATGGATCTATGCCAATGGAGAATATTAAAAATTATTTAAATGTGATAATATAATAGAAATATACATCAATAAAGAGATATATGTCGACTCGAGATCGAAGTATTGACATCAACT
>ML777508.1:830189-870125 GCA_009831015.1 Picea engelmannii
AGGATATGGCAAGCTTGGTTATTGATATCCAATCATTTCTATTGAGACTATGGATTGTCACATAGGATGGCATCTGGATGCATGATCAATTTGGATTTTCTTGGTGTAAAGGGGGCATATTGGGTTTGGTCATTCCTTTGTCAGAATAGGGTTGGTGAGGAAAGGATTTCACACATGGGGAGATTTACAAGACAAGCACATAGGTAAGTGGTTATCTTGGAGAACTCTTAATCATTCTCAAAGGATTTAGGCTGTGGACTGGAACACTTTCACTGCATTATGTCAGATAAATGGGGATGCCTGTTTTCTTAAACTAAATTTGGATGTTGATGGGTCTGTTAGGAAGAATTGGAAATTGTCTTATGATAAACCATTTGGGGAGAAATTAACCAAGGAGTTTGTGCTAAGATTCAACAAGCTTGTTCAATTGTAGATCATATTAACCAGAAGTGTATTGTTCAAGACAAGAAAACAAGTTGGATCAGGAAGTGTCAAGGTATCTGGAAGTCCTACTCTTCTTTTAATATTTAAGTATTTGGGTGGGTGGTCCTTCATAATAGCTTAGTGTTAAAGGATCAACTACATCACACTGGACTTACAAATAAACGTCGTGTGGTTTGTCACAAACTTGAAACAATTAATCATGCTATGTGGAATTGATGCTGAGTACAATGCTCTATTTGTTTTTTCTCTTCATTTGAAAGGGGTCATTTCTGGGGGCAGATTAGTGATCTGACAGGCAGGGAATGGTATATGGGATGTGATAAGGAAGGAATGAATCTCTTTCTTATTTCAAGAAATTAACCTTTGGATTGATTACCATCACCATCAGTTCATTTATTCATAGGATGATGCTTTTTATTTTTAAATGGGACAAATTAATAAATTGTATGTGGGAAGGAGGTTTAGATTGCTTCTCAATGTAGTGAGGAGAGAAGGATTGTTTTTGGCATGGATGGATGTATGGAGTAGAATAGTGGTCAAAATCATAGTAGTCTTACAGTGTTGGGTTGGTTGAAAGTGGTAAAGGAGAGGGCTACAAAAGGATAGAGAAGGTAGAGAGAATGAGAAGATAAGAAAAATCCATAGGAGTATGGTGGACTGAAGGTAGATAGGAGGAGATGGAGGGATCCGATATAATTGAGATGGAGGATAATTTTTGTTAAAGTATGGCTAACCACATTCCTCCCCCCTGAATGTGGAAAAAACATTCAACCCTTGTATCCCAACATTAATGGTTGTGAAAGACTATTGAGATTGTTAATAAGTCCTGAAACCTATAGAGCTCTAGTTGATGTTGCTCATAATCAGTCACTTGTTTTATGGAGTCATTAGAATGACTCTTTTGGCCAAAATCTAAGTGGCAGATCATCTGAAGTATGAAGTTCATTTTTGTCACATCATGATTGGTTTTTGTAATTAAATCATTAGAGTTTCAAAGTCCCTACCAAAATGAAAATGCCTCACATGCAGAACCATAATCTGGCAGAGTGGATCCAAACATTGGAGTCTTTGCATGTATGCAAGATGGCTTAGGACACAACTAGGTATAGGAGCAATTTACAACTTGAATGCCTCTTGTTGATAGGCCCAAGCTATAAGCAGGATCCACAAGAATGTTGAATGTATGTAAGTGGTTACTAAAGAAAAAATATGTGAACGTCTTTGAAAGAGGCATGCTACCCCATTTAACCTTGGAACTTGGCCTAAAGCTCTAGTTTCTTGACGACACGACAAGAATTGCATAGAACTGGCTAAATATTGGTAAGGGATTGTCATGGTTAGGTATAAATGGATTTCATGATTATGTATTGAGCCTTTCTAAGAAAAAACGTTCCAAAACATTACTAAAATCTCAAACCAATACTGACAAACCCCTCATGCTAGAGAGACCAGTAATCTATCATCTGCTAGGATGGGACTGATCTCACAATTCTAGAGCTATATGAAAGTAAAAACTAGATATGGTTTTTAATGTTGTTGAAGGGAAGGATATAGCTTAGAGTCACAAAGGAAAATATATAATGATTCTCATATGACTTTTGCATTGGTATTCTTGTCTACTTATAATCATTGTGCTACCCAATTTGACCACGACACCATATATAAATTGCGCGTATTTGAAAAAGGAAATCAAATTTAGTTGGGTCAATTCATTTCCCACTAATCAACACACACATACTTACCCACTTTTCCAATGTATCTGCCTGTTTTGAGTGTTATTGTGCATGGTTATTACTTAGGCATAATACAAATTTTCCTTCTCAGGATTCCACTATTGAATTTTCCTATGGTATTGGCTTTCTAAATTACTTATATTAGAGTTTTTTTTTCCAGTTGGAATCTGACCATGGTGCTCCACCTCAACAAGCTTAGAGGCGAAGGCTTAACAACCATGCAAATATTTTGAAAGAGTTTAGTGTGACATTTATGGAGGCTTTGAAGATGGTATGAATGATCCTTTTACTCTGTATTATTCATCAGAAAATACACCAGCTATATCATGAGGTTTAATCCTTACATTTGTCACTAGGAAATAACCTATTCTGCTTTAGAAAATGAGTGTTTATGTTTGATGATAATGCTATTTAATTACTTAATTTTCAATAACTTCAAATCTGCATTGACAGGTTTGACTAGGGTTTCATCTTTGGACATATGTTAAAGAAGAACGCTCTCATGGACGGGTAATTTTTTTGTAATCTATTGATATTATAGACACAACTTGACTGTATTTAGCCATGTTGGTCTGCAGGCATAATTATGTTTTTGGTCACTTATGAACTAATTTGTAATGAAATACAATTACTTTGGTACTTAATTTCTTTTTATGTTAGAATGAGTTTCAAAATGGTCATTGTGTTATATCTTGTCTCATAGCCTCTTGTATTTTTTACTTTACTACATGAGTGGGCCGTGAGTTAAGTCACAGGGCTATCATTTTAAACACGTCATTAGGAAGTCCTTGTCAGAAATCCTAATTAATAGGGTGAATGATTTTGTTACCCAACTATCATGTATGTTAGACCTTTATGTCTAAAGAGGCCTCCTATTTGAATAAGAGCTTCAATGATATTTCTTGTGTTCTTGTGAATGTTGTTGTTATTGTTCTTTTTTTCTCTTCTACCCATTTAAATCATATCCATAGTGCACACATATTGTGTTTTAATTTTTCAAGGTCATTACCCCAAACTCATAACTTTGGGTGGATACATGCTCAACAGGGAGGTAACAACTATTTAATGTTATTTCATAAGGCACCAATTGACCCATTTACATGAGAGTGTAGTAAACCATCAGCATCTCAGGGAGTGCCACTTGGTGGGATGGGGTATGTGCAGTAATCATGCTGCTAATGCCTTGCAAATGAATAATTATTTGGTCCATTTCTACATGAAATCAATTTGCAGGAGTGGTAGCATAGGCAGAGGATTCAGAGGAGAGTTCATACATTGGAAAATGATACTTGGGGTGTGTGAAGCATGTCCGGTGCTGGAAAATCAGTTTTGAGTCAATTTTAGAACTTTTCAAAAGTGTTTTTTCTTGTTTATTGTTTTATTGTTACAACAGTTCCTCAACAAAATAACAATAAATTGTACATCTATTAAAGATCATAGTCTGATTTTGACTTAAGGAAAGGATAGTTTTACTATATTGAAATTTTTCTGAATGGAGGGTGCACGTCCTAGTAGAGACTCGAGAGTGAGCAACTATGGATTATTCTACATTGTTTTCTCCCTGGCTTCAGATCTAGTTCTTCTTGGATTTCTCTGAGAGAATGTCACATGGTGTCTCATTACATTTTTAATCCTTCACCACATCTCTATGAGTTTAGGCACCTGCATCAGAGATACTTGGATCTTTCTTATCACACTTCAGTTGGATATGTGTTACTATGAGAATGATTTCTACTCCTTCCTTTTCAATGACAAGTTTAAAATTAATTGTCTTAGTTTTTTGCATTAGAAGATAGGTCTTCTACATTCCAACCTTTTTATGACTATAATTCATGTTGTCTTAGCATTTTGACATTGATAGCTGACACACAATCAAACATGCTGCAGTCGTTGAAGAGAGTCAAGACATTGAAGCAGAAAAATAGCCTTTTTTTTAAAACTGGCTTCCTCTTATCATGATGAGGTTAACATGCCCAGATTTAGCATTACGAAGGAACTATTAGCACATTCAATTCAGTTACCTTCAGCTAAGCACCTGCAAGTGGGGTGTATCTATTCCACCAAAGTTTCCCAGGATTCTCACTTGGCCCCAACCATTGTTTTTGTGTGCTGGTGTGCATACACAAGTTTGAGCACAAGCACTAGAATGTTAGTTGTCAGAAATTGAACCCTGGTGGGGGCTATATTAGCTACCTTCTTTAGCTGCCCTGGTAAGCCACTGTTGACAGAAAATTATCCTTTGAGTTGTATGGTCTACTAAAATATGTATATGCATGTTTAATCAGTGATTCATTAAAGATTTTAGTCAGGTTAATTATGCTGACAAAATGTATAGATAAGGGGCCAAAATGAAAGAATGGAATATATTCAAAGAAAAAAAAAAGACATGAATTCTTTGATTATAATGAAACAATATTTTATGCAATACATAATATTTCCTAAATCCAGAATTGATTGCTCAAGCTATTACACTACAATGCAATAGTCCTTTTGAATCCTTTTCCTTCCCTGTTTCCTACTCTCGCTTAAGGTCTTTTCCTTCTTCCGTTGTTCCTCATATATGTCTCTCTTTATGTGTCTCCCCCATTAAATATATCACACAAGATACAATATTTTCACTTCCACTTAATTAATCTGCCAGGAATTCAAACAACATCCTTAGTCTGGTGCATCATGCTTAATGTCTTAAACACATTCTCAAAGAAATTCCTTGAAAGCTTGAAAAATTATCCAATAAAAAATTTAGATCACATCATCTGGCCGATATGTTCCTATTTGTATTGAATCATGCCCTACCTTGGATCAATTCTTCTTTCTGAAATGGCTTCTTACAATGGGAAATTATGAATTGTTTTTGATGGAATCAAGTGACCTTGCCAATTGAAAATGTAAAGCAAAATAAAGCAATTTCACCTCTTCTTCATTCCCATGAGCTCACCTCTTGTTTTCACTCCATCATTTATATTACCTGTCCCAACCTCATCATATCTTGGGAAGAGTCTTACCTATTTCACAAAGACAATCTAAGGCATTGCTTCAACCCTTACCTGTCCCATCCTCATCATCTCTTGGGAAGAGTCTTACCTATTGCACAAAGACAATATAAGGCATTGCTTCAGCCCCAAGAAACTTTTGCTGGTAGAGTGGAAATAATATCTCACTCTTTCCATGTTAGCATTTCCTTTGGACTAATTGAATCCTAGATGATTAGGAGTTCTTCTTATTGATTTTCTTTAATCCAATTTTCCATCATTCTCATAGTCCACACCTTCTTCCTATGAGGTTGAAATTGCAAATAATAAAGTGACTAAAAAGATTTCAAGTTCCTCTATTTGTAGAGTATAAGTTGACTCAAATAACATCAACCATCCAATGAAGGATTTCACATCCGAATAAGAATTCATCATTATTGTATTGGTGACAATTAATGTGAGAAGAAGAAAAAAAATACACTCCTTTTATGAAGCACAACATATTTGAGTTATTCTAAAATTATCTTCGACAAAAAGTACTCAGGACTTTTGTTGGAGTTACTTCACACACACCTAGGATTTCTTTTTCCTAAGGTTTTTATTTGTTTATTAGTCATAATTAGTCATTATCCAGTCTCCTATATTTTAGGAGATAATATTCCATCTCAAGAATATTCTCTTTCAGTTCACACTTCAATTTGACTAGTTGAGTTGAGTTTAGATGTTTCATTGGGATCATCACCATGCTAATTAGACCTTGCTTTGGTATCATCACCAGAGTGGTGCATTATCCTCGATTCCCTCAGTTAAATCCTCACTACTCTCTGTTGAGTCAGTTAACTGAAGACTAGTTGACTAGTTAACTCAACTAGATGGCAGTTCACTCCCATAACTTCCTGAGAGACTAGAACAGGTGGCAGTTCACTCCCGTAACTATTGGTGTGTGTCAAAATCACTCTAGACTACCACTATGGTGACTTGGTTCACCTCAAGTCGAACTCATTGAGTTATACATAGTATATTATGTGTAATTTATTCATTATTCACAACGGTTAATGAGAACTCTTTCATTCTTTCTCTCCTTCTTCTTCTTTCTCATTTTCTCTCTGCAAATGTGTGTATCATTGTTTAGCTAGATATATTATGTGCAGGTTCAACGCATTTACAACTTTAAGAAAGCTAAGGTCTGCAAAATTCAAACAAAGATTCTAGATGAATTTCATCAACTTGAGAAGCTCAGAGTTAAAATCAAGAGAAGAGAAGCAGACTTAGATTTCCTGAAACCCTGTAGAGATAACAACGTCCTACCAAAATTCATGTGCATTCAGCATAAGATAAAAAACAAATGGAACAAAACGACCTTCCACGCATTAGGGAAATCCATAATTAGAAGCAAAATTAGGAAGAACAGGTACACACTTGACTCGCTGTCCAAAACCACGCTTAAACTCCATTTAAAACTCGCTCGTGCCATGGATCCTGAACTGTGGAAAACAGTAGATGCGTTGGATTCTCTAAAGGCTAAAAACACGAACAGAACGACTTGCACCTAGTAAGATTTGAATCTTAAATGACTACTCAACACAAAAGAAAACGCAAACAATAATACCGACGCGAAGAAGGTCGTGAACATTTCCTCACACAAACTGAACCATTTTGATTTGAGTGTACTTGGAAAAGGTTTGAATTTAGTGGTCTCTCCCTCCTCCATCCCGATTGATAACCTTATTTGCTGCATTGAAGATAGCATTAAAACCCTAGTAGATGAAGATAAGGACTCGATTAGACAAGCCTGTGAAGTTATCCTCCGCAATTATAAACCTCCAAGAAGCAACATTAGTAGAGAAGAATGAATTAGCAATAAATAACCTTTGAAACAACACAAACTTAGTTATTCTCAAAGCTGATAAGGGTGGTGCCATGGTTATCATGAATCAAGAAGACTACATCAAAAAAATGAACAAACACCTATCGTGTGGTAGTTACAGGAAGATTTTGAAGAACCCCATTAAAAAGATCATAAGAGAAGTGAAGAAAGCCATCAACAACTCCAACTTAGATGAGAAGATGAAAAAGAGATTGCTTCCCACCAACAAGATCACCCCGAGAATTTATGGCCTACCGAAAATCCACAAGGAAGGAATTCCTCTCATACCTATAGTCAATACGATAGGATCACCCACCTATGAGCTTTCCAAATATGTCGCTAAAATTCTAGGCCCCTTAGTAAGTCACATAGACTCCTTCATAAAAGACTCAAAAGATTTTATTAATACTATTAAAAATGAGAAAATGAAACCGAATGACACCCTCATCAGCTTTGATGTTGTCTCTCTATTCACTAAGATCCCTCTTAATGAAGCCATCCTAGTTTTCAAAGAGGTAGTTGATCCAATAACATCGAAACTAGCTGAGGTATACATCTTTTCTCCACATTCTTTAGCTATCGAGGAGATTTCTATGAACAAACTAGTGGCGTAGCTATGGGCTCTTTGCTTTCCCCCATCATTGCCAACCTTTACATGGAAAGCTTTGAGAAGAAAGACATAGAATCCTATCCCCTGAAACCATTGAGATGAAAATGTTACGTTGATGATACTATTGTACTTTGACCCCATGGGAAAGAAGAGATAAATAAATTCTTCAAGCACATCGATAATCTGTCAGAAGACATTAAATTCACAATGGAATGTGAAGATAATGGTAGCATCCCATTCCTAGACATACTAATCAACATAAAAGAAGACGGAAAACTAGGACATTCAGTTTACAGAAAAAAGACCCACACCGAAAACTACCTTAATGCCAGTTCCCTTCATCACCCCAACCAAAAATTAGGAGTTCTTAACACCTTATCCATAAGAGTCACAAGAATTTCAGATAAAGAACACCTAGAATAGGAGAAATATCACCTTCACAAAGTCTTCAAAATCATAGGTTACAAAGAAAAAGAGATTGAGAATGCAATAAGGAAAGCCCTAGAAAAAAAAAGATAATAACAGACCTCAACAAAGAAACAACCAAACCCCAAGCCCCAATTCCTACCTCCCTTACATCCAAGGAGTCACTGATAAAATTGCAAAAATCCTAAACAAGAAAGAGATTAAGACCTCATTCAGACCACTTGATGCCGTCAAACAGAAAATGAGATCTGTTAAAGACAAGCTTGACCAACATAATTGCAAAGGAGTATACTGAATATAATGTTCATGTGGAAAATGCTACATAGGAGAAACAAGCCACTCTTTTAACACCAGGATTAAAGAGCATGGTGTTGACATCAAGAATGAACGAACTCGAACCTCAACATTAGCTGAACACTCTCTCACAACAAAACATCATATACGCCTAGAAGACACCAAAAGCTTAGCGAAAGAAGACCATCTCCTTAAAAGATGAATTAGAGAAGCAATAAAAATCATCAAGAATCCCGATAACCTAAATAGAGACAATGGTCTAGAGATTAGTGAAAGTTGGATCCTGCTCATTCGAGGAAGAAGAAAGTAGTAGCCTTATCCTCGGGACTCAATAACTTACCCCCTTTACTAGATTATAACCTTAACTTAACTTAATTATTAAAACTAACCTAACTATTATTAAAAAACTTATTGAATCCTAGGGTTTCACTTAGCACACATTTAAGTTTCACTTGAGCGGACAAAGACTAATCTTCTATCCTCTCCCCTACTCTTTCAAAATTAAAAAAATTAAAAATTAAAAATTATTCTAACTTAATAACCAAAACTAACCTAATTTAAATACAACATACATTATTAAAATCCTTATGATATACATTAATAATAATATTAATTTTACCATTTAAAAAAACCCCAATTTAACCTAAAACTAGCATAATACTTTAACAATTATTAATATCATTTGGATATTTAAATTAATCAGTTCCAAGACTAACCTAATTAATACGAACATATATCATTAATATCTTTATGTTATCTCACCTTAACCTCCTTTAGATTTTGTTACTACTAATACATTAATAATAATATTAATACTACCTTTTAAAAATTAACCCTAATTTAACCTATAATTAGCATAAACATTAATAATAATATTAATAACATTTGGATTATTAAATTAAGTCAAAAACCGCTTAATATATTAATAAACAAAATCTCTATTAAATTCTTATTATTAAAATATTTTCAAAACCTAGGGTTTTACTTAGCCGACTTTAGGTTTCCTACACTCCTCATTATTATTTATTAGGGTTCCTCTCTTGTTTTTCCTCGAGCTTTTTTGTCCTGAAGATGAATCATGTTGTGGATCCGAAACGTTGACAAGCAATTGAAAACACTGTGGTTCTTCCAACAATTTCAAAACAAAACTCTCACCACAGATCTCTAAATGATCAAAGATGCTAAATCCCAATATTGATACTCTTTATATTAAGATAGTACATATAAAGCATGTATATCTCACCAACTTACCACTCTCATATTCCTGAATTATAGGTTTTTCAGCCAAATTATCAACCATGAAATTTTATTTTATTCGACAACTAGTACTTTCCTTGCTCGTTTATTTCATCCAAGTGAATATTGTAACTTTGGTTCTAAGTTTTTATATAAACAATTCTGGGGTAACATAACAAGGTCCATCATACATAGATAGAGAGTTGACAATTATCCAACAACAAAGGTCAGCTGATGGCCAATTGTGTTAAGCACCCACCGTTCATTTCGAAACAAATAGGCCCAATTGTGTTAAGCACCCACCATTCATTTGGAAACAAATAGGCTACCCTAAAACTCAAAATGGGATGTCAAAAAGTTGCTTCATTCACAGCCTCGCCTGCCATATCCATTATTCTTCTTCCCAAAAACTCTTCATATGTGCAGAATGCTCGATCGAGCTTCGGGCTTACCTCATAGTCTAGCCAACTGACGTCTTCCAAATCCATCCTGTATATGGTACTTCGCACGGTGTCTACATAGATGTCCTTCACTTCTGAGAAGATATCGATATTGAGGGAATATTTCAGGGGGGGGGAGGGGTTTTCCACAGACCGGGAGGGGGAATACCTGCGACCCTCGCTCCTGGGCCTATGGGCCCGAAAAACACCGAACCACATACTACCGAACCGCAGAGCCTACACACACACAACTTGTTCTCACTGATTACTTATGTAGGCCCACAACCACGATGACAGTTAAGATGGACCTTTAATTCAGTCTATTGATATTTGTTGTGAATGGATTCCTTGTTTACTAGCCTTCGTTGCACTAAAATCATCGAGATGGTATGAATTATAAATTAATTTTTTGAGAATCACGCAGAAATTGATTATTATGCATAAATATACAATGGGAGTTGGATGCAGAGTGTGCTAAACATGTGTTTTAGAATGTGAAGATGAAGCAAATAATAACTGTTGTGGGCTTTAGTGACAGTGAAAACTAACTTTACTGGGCACTCAGGCTACACCTGTCTTTTTAGAATTATTGCTATGAAATAATCACATGGCATGAACTTTGATTGATGCATTGAAGATTCCATTGTAGTAGAATGCATTACCATATATAGAATTTTTCATGTTGGGCCTATTGGGAGAAGTTTTACCATGCTTTATGGCAAAAGCAATGCACTAGGTTGTGGAATGCTTGGTTTGACTGTTCTAAACTAGCACAACCACTCAAAACCGTGGCTGATGAACGATGTTAAAGCTTCTTCCCGTAATTGGAATGATGAAATAAGCAGACAACTGGAATGTGAAGTGAGATGAAGCTTTGGCATCGCCTTTCAACGTTCATCAGCCACATTGTGAGTAACATTGCTTTGCTAGGCGTTACTACGTCACAGAATATATTGGGCAGGATAACAGAATGCGACTATTCTTAACATGGATATAAGTAATTTTACACCGAATCAAAACTGTGTAATAGTTTCAGTAAACTAAGCAAAAGTTTCTTGGAAAATATCTCAAATTAAGTACTATAAAGACAATATACGATGGCGAATTTATTTGGCCAAAATCATATAATAAATGTAGGCAAGATTCATTCTCTGAGTATGGGAAGTAAACCCGTAACGACTCAGCAAAAAATCGTGAAGCTGTTATTTCCTTAATCATAAATTTAATAATACGGGACATGGAGGAATGTAGTAAACAAAGGATTTTTTCTATGAAAACATACCCACCAAAAGAATCCACTACCCGACCTGTACTGTGCACGCGCGAACCTTGACAATAGATTAAAACCTTAAAAATGTTTCGGCTTAAGTAGCACAATCATTCAAAATCGAACTCTAATGGAAGAGTAAATGAAAATTTTCCAACAACCAATGTATTTAAGCAATGGAAAGTCCTTTGAAGCATATGAGTCAACGGGTCCCTTGCTTCTGGATATGACTCTACCATTGCGTCTGTAACCGACCAAGTTGCTTCTGGATCCGACTCTACCATTGCGTCTGTAACCGGCCAAATTGATGCTACGGAAAGGTACGTCGGTGACGATGGTGCCCAAATAGCTGGTACATTACATAAAACCTGCAAAATTACATTACATATAAGAATTAATAAACACAATTAATAACCAAAAATTAAAAATTGTAAACCCTAATTATAAATTTCAGATCATTGTCCTCTCAAACTCGAACTGAAATTGCAACCTTCATGAGAGTGCAACCTGCATGACAATGATTAAAAATATTAGCATGTATGAAGATAGATTTAAAAGAAATTATGTGAAATGCCCAGAATTAAAACTTAACAACACTTTACGACTCTTCACCTTCTTGCGCTCTTCACCTGCGGCTCTGCGCTCTTCACCTTCCTGCGCTCTTCACCTGCCGACTCTGCGCTCTTCACCTGTCGGCTCTCCAGAAACGCACGCAGAACATGGCATCACAATTCACATACATGGGATCTGTGGCAATGAAAATGAAACAGTCCCTGGTTACGCCGAAAGGCGTATACCTATTGACAATGGGCAGATTTAATAGGGGTTTAGTGCTTAATAAGTTTTCTATGGACAAGATTAAATATGGCTAGAATATTCTTAGTAGTCACACAAAATAAATGGCTGTGATTTCAATCATTAACTTCCTAGCTATTATAAAGACATCCGTTTATGTGTTTACTTTTTTACATTTACCTAATCATATTTAAAAATTACTTTGATAGCTAACTGATTGCCACCTAAGTGATTAACAGAAATTAAAATATTAACACTAGATAAATGAAGCTCAACCGTTTATTTGTTAATCAATAATAAAATTTAATATATTTTTTTAAGGATTCTTTTCATCTTATCACCCTTTCGGCTTGATTAGCCACAATTATGTGGCTGTGCTAGTAATAATCCAAAGAAAAAAGTTTTATAGATTTTAATTATTGATAATCAACTAAACGTGGCAATTATATGGTTGGATAGTAATTTCTTAATATGATTAGGTAAATGTGAAAAAGTAAACATGTTAACGGATGCCTTGATAAATCTGATCCATTGATTTTGGAGGACGACTAAGAATATGCCAGTATCTTCAATGCATAGCCATCGGATTAGGGTTTAAGGTTAAATAAGATTAAAAGATCATTAATTGTGCCCATTGTCAATAAGTGTACGCCTTTTAGCGTAACAAGGAACATGAGGAGGAAATAACATATTTCTATGAGTTTTAAAAAGTATGAATAAGAGGACGACAGAGTAACAGTCTCCATTGTAAACCCAGGATGATACCTTTCGAGGATTTATTGAACATCATTTAAAACACATAGAATATGAAACGAAACGTTAAGAGAGGTGGAGAGGCACCAGGTTGCATACAAGTCCATAGCTAATAAAATATTCTTATCTACTAGAGATGGAATATTTTAATCACTCAACAGATGTCACAGCAAATGTGAACTCACCAAAAAATGGGATCATTGTGGCTTTTTACATATGCTATTAACCACTTAAAGGTTTTGCAATGGATATTGCAGCATTATGCTTGGGGACAGACAAGAAAGGAACGTTCCTTGGGTTAATAATGATGTAATAAGCTTGAGAGCTTTTTCCATTCTATGAGTTTTGCTTCCAACCAATAAGATGTGGAATTTGAGCAATAAGCAAGCTGATGTCTTTCGATATTATAAACTCCTTTGTTGACCAATTCCTACGTGTTCATAGAATAGTTGTTGGACAGTTTTATCTCTTTTTTCAAAAATCTTTGTCTGTAAATATGCTTCTTAAATTCTATTAAAATAAAAAGATATACAATACGGGGCATGTTACAAAAAAAATTTCGGCTTCAACAGATGGGTTGTTGCCACAATCCAGATCAAGGGCTAGGAGTATTGTTCCCCGAATTGAAAGTTAGAACCTAAAAGACCTAAGATGCTATACAGACACAAACTAAAATTCTTACCTTGACAAAACAGAAGTTGTCATGCAGGGGATTAACATGAACCTGGCAGAGACCAAATAGTTTTGTCTTTTTATATGATGTATCATATTTGTTTAATTTTTTCTTTCGATTTTGCTGATTTTCATTTGTTAGGGGATTAACATGAACCTGGCAGAGACCAAATAGTTTTATCTTTTTATATGATGTATCATATTTGTTTAATTTTTTCTTTCGATTTTGCTGATTTTCATTTGTTAGAGTATTATTTTTAGCAATATTTTAACACACAAGCTATTAAATTCACTGAATATCATATTACGCTGAAACTAAAATTTTCCATAATTATATATTTGTCTTTTTGTTCTGGCAGGTGGTTTATGATGTTACTGACCAGGAGAGTTTCAACAATGTAAAGCAATGGTTGAATGAGATTGATCGCTATGCTAGTGAAAATGTGAATAAGTCGCTTGTTGGTAGCAAGAATGATTTGACTGCTACGAAAGTAGTTGATTATCAAACAACCAAGGTAATTTCATATGTTAACTGCTATCAAGTAAAATATGTGGTATTTATTTTTTTGTTTATAGTCTCTATTGTGTGGTCCTGAGTAACATTGATGAGGCTTAGATTATGTTCTTTGTTGCCTAGTTTCTGTTAATTTTCTTTCCAGCTTAAATGCAGCTGTGTAGAAATAGCAGACATTTCCTTTTTATAAAATCCTTTTGAACAACTTAATGCAAATCAGAATTCTTCTCGCCACATGAAGTGCTAATGAGTGATCTCTGATAGTTGAGTAAATGTGATGGAGATGATATCTCTATGAAGATGTTATATTATCACCACAAACATACACATATTGTACTTACACACTGATATTATGCAAAATGCGGGTTTGCTAGGTTATTTGACTGATTGGGGCTTTGGAGGATAATCTAGGTTATGTTACTAATGTAGGTGCATTGAGAGATGTAGTTCATATCTTACCATGTTTTGCATGAAAATGAATATATATATTTCAAAAATGCATCGAGGCTGCGCTGTGCAGCAGACAGTGAAACAACATAATTTATTTTGAACTGACAATGTCTAAATGTGACTTGCAAAAAGTTACCGTTCTTTATGTCATCAACCATCCTGTAAATTAAGCCTAGAGTATCACAAACTGCTCAAGATTTTGAGAGGCAAATAAAGAGTTCTTCAAACAACTATGAAATTGCATGCAAAATTGATAATCATTGATCATCCTGTAGATGTCAAGATGTAAATAAAGAATTCTTCAAAATCCATGTAATTTTAAACAGAAATTGATTAGTTTGCTGACTATAACCACAAAAGATACTGACTGGAAGCCCTATTTTTTCTGGTTCAACAGTCATTAAATGTTTTCATTAAATGGTCTGTTTCTAGTGGTTATTTCTTTAATAAAACATAAAGCATAATCTTCTGGAAGTGGGATAGAACGACACATTTTTTATGGCATAGTGAAAACCGTGATAGTAATTTCCATTGTAGAACATTACCAAGCCTTTTCTTTAAGGTATTGTAATTTTTGTTAGGATCTAGTATCTGCTATGAAGAGAAAAGAGATATGGGTTTTATATTTAATAATAGTGAATAAAGATTGGATACTAGATTATTTTTTGAACTTGAAGAACAATACTTGTGGTATTTGCCAGTGCAATTTCATTCAGACATTTTCTTCAAACATTTTGTCATCATTTGCAGAGTTTTATATCTGGCATTGTTTTTGATGAAAAGGAGGGTAAGCATGGGTTATATGCTAAGAAACATGAAATAAATATTGCGGAGATAAGATAATATATTACCTGTCAATTTATTGAAGGGAGAAACAAACATTTATAGTATTTATCACTTTTCCTGAGGAAATGGAAAATTGTTCAAGTAGTTTTCTTATGAAATTGGAGCATGGAGGTGTTGGAGAAGGGCAACAAGGTAAGTGTGGCGGAAACAAATGGGAAAGATCCTAGCTTGGAAATGTTTGAAGAATGCACTGATTTTTTATTCCACCTGTGGCCTATTGTGGGTTCCTTTACATCTGCACATGTGAATTGATTGGATTTAAAGTGGTGGCATGGAATGTATATTACTTCGATAAATTCTAAGTCACCTGACACGATGACATGGGACACAGAAATACGAGTGTTCGACACGTGAAATTTTTACATCGACAAAAGTTGCCACATTGTTAACAGAGTGAAAATTTGCTTCCACCATGTTTTCCTTTTCCATTTGTGTTGAACCTTTGGATCTGCACTACATTCCAGTTAAAATTGTTGATTATTGGAGGTTTGATCTCTTTCAGATGTGCAGGGTACAATAATAGTTGTGCAGGCTGTTGTGGACATGCACATGGCACATTAAAGGTATCATGTATAAGTAAGGTACAGATGCATGACATAAGTGCAGGGTGATGAGGACAGTTACATGGCACACACAGGGAAGCATGTACATGGCATGGGTGTAGGGTACGCATGAAAAGTACAAGAAACTTCTCTCGGCTTAGCAAGATCAGCTGGAGGAAGACTCAACATGCTATTTTTGTGTAGTTTTTGGGTGGGATCAGTGTTGTGTTGGACTTTGTGACCATTAAGAGGGGTATTGGGTGTAGTGGTCACTTAGGTATGTGCATTTTCCCAGACGTAGCAAACATGGAGTGCCGAGAGTCCGATGCCTAGCACAACCCATAGATCCCCTCTACTTTGCCACAGAGAAACATCCACTACACCGGCTTGGCTCCAAGACGACAACATGTCTTGGTTCATGAGGTAACAAGTCCAATCTCGTGGTAAGCATCATTTTAATATTTGAAGCATTTGAACATGCTGCAAAGAATGCTTTCTTGATTAAGGAACGTTTGCTTGGAAATTGTACATTTTTCCTAGTTTCACCTTGGTGGGTGGCATGGTTTCCTAGTAAGTAGGTCACCCTCACGAAAAGGGTTGCTATTGGGTGTTTCCTTGAAGGGTCATTGTACCATTTCTTCTCATACTTACCACTTTACACACTTTTTCCCCTTCCATTTTCTTATCTTTTGGGATTTTGGGCTCATTGGCCCCAAGAAGGGTTTGTACCTCATCATCAAGAAGGGCGAGGGATCTTAATCCATTCCAATTCATAATACCTTAGAGCTTACACATGGATATTATCTTCTAACTTTCGGTAACAATGGGATTCACCAATCAGATCTCGACATGCAATGGGATTCAAAGTAATAGGAATCATCAATTAAGTGATATATAGGTCATAAGTCATAGTGGATTCATAAATTCCACTCATTTCTTCATCAATGGATAAATCCAGTATTACTTGTACATGATATCAAACACCTCCTTGATTTCACCAAGATATTATCGAGAATATATACCATTAGAAACATTTCCACACTAAGAACACATATTCCATTAGTGTACATTACATATGTTAAGCCCATAGAGAAAGAGAAATAACTAAGACTGAACTAAAATCAAGCTATTACTACTACTTATCAGGGAAAGACCTTAAAACTATAGACCAAGGCAAGCCAATTATTCCAATATGTCCAATTTGTCCCGATTATTCCAATCCACCTTGTCTCCAAAGATGAAGTTATCTTTCTTGAAGATGTATACATGGTTACTAGATCGAACATTGCCCATGGTCTTGGAATATATGTCTTTTTTTATTTTTTGGACTGGCGGAATTTTTTAAGGTGGTCATTGTTTTTGAAGCTTAAGGGGGCCTTTGCACTTCATGTTCCCAACCCATAGACTCATTCTTCCAAGATACTAATACCAAGCTACATAATGGAAAAACTATATCGTGGGATATTATTACTTAGTTTAATGAGCAAGTCACATCTTTATAGAAGTATAACAATGAAATACCCATTGAAATTACTTCATTGTAGGACACTAAATCCAATCTTCCTAATGCCATTGATTCATTACAGGATACTAATGAAATACTTCAAAATGAAGTTAGTTCTTTGTATAAAAATACTTCTAGTCTTCTTGAGAAGAATATTTTGCACAAGAAACTAATATCCAAGTTCAAGATGAGATCAATTCAATATAGAACTATATTCCCAACTTTGTCTAGGGATTAACAATTGCATATAGCCTTCTGAGAATACATGTTGTATAATTTTATGAGGAACTAAGATGTCACCATATCTAGCCACAAAATGAAGAGGATAGAAGACTTGGAGATCACTTGAATTTGTTTTATGTCCCACCTTTAGTGCATCCCAAAGAATTTGATGGACATAAGAAACAAAGCCACTTTATTCTGCTATGATTACTTCATTCTATTCTGGCATATTTACCATCCCAAGATCAACCCTTGCAACTAGTATCTCCTTGAACATTCTTGAAACCCTAAGGAAGTATTGAGAGTGATCATCCCCTTCCCTTGTTTTATCCATCTTAACACATTGAAGCATTCAAGGTTTTCCTTAATGGTTAGGAGTGGCTATCCTCTTAAGGATTTTCTTGGCCAGGGTTTAGTTCTAGGGGTTAGAAGTGGCTATCCCCCTAGGGTTTAAAATATAGTTGTCTTGATCTTGTGATAATATCTCTTGAATGGATAGGATGACACCTAATGTTTATGAGGGGATAAACTCTAGGGTTTTCTCTTCTAGGAGGTTGAGCTAGGCTTATGAGGTGATAATCCTATGATAGACTTTCAAGTCTTATTTTTCCCTCTGTCTCCATTGAAGTGCTACATTAACTCCATATTCCCAATGAAAAGACATTGATCTTGAGACCTCTAAGTACTTTCTTCAATAGTATAAAGCTACCCAAATGAATTTTTCTCGAACTTCACTCTCCACATTGAGATTCCTTGCCCTAAGTCCTCGTAATATTAATTGAGGGAAACCCCCTTTAGTCGGAGGAAAGATGGCTTGAAGTGAAAGAGGGTTGGTGAGGTGACAGGGGCCTTCCCTCTAAGTTACGCATGATTTCACTTGAGCTTTCGAACTTTAGCTCAACAATTGTGAGTTCGTGTGATAAAACACCCGAGACATATCCTGGTGATCCTAAACCTCATTAGACAAGACCCCCTTTACCATTGGAAGTTAGTCCTCCTCCTCAACCAACCTTGCCTCATCAGGGGATCAAATTTTGCTCAATTTTCAATGTGCTCGGAATGAGATGAAAATAGTGCCATTGCATCCATCTCGTCTTCCTAATTCCGGTGGTATATTTACTTTCACAAACGGAGTCTGTATGGAGGAGATATCGCGATCTGTCCGCCAAGCCAAACAAGCAAAATTTTTGGATGCTGACTGTACCTGTCCGTACAGTCCGTACAGTCCATACGGTGACGTGGAAGAACCATACAGACCGTACGGAGGTGATGTGGCAGCTGCTGGTTGGTTGTTCGTTGGCGAATACGGTGTTGACACGTGTCCATTTTGGGCGAATAATATGAGGACACGTGGCCCAACTCGAGGGCGCCACGTGTCGCTCATTCGTTGGTCATTATGTTTATATATAAAATTGTATTGGGAGTCCACGGGGTTCGACCCCTGGACCTCCCATAGCACAAACTTTGTAAAGCCTCCGCTAACCACTATGCCGCCCATTGTTCCTTGTCATATGGGTTGGCGCCTTTATATTTAAGTTTGAAGGTTGTATTATTTGGAAAGGGGGGCGGGCCGGGGCTTAGCCCYGACCCATAGTTTAAACCATACATATAAAACATATGTTATACGACCGTGTTATATTGCGCGCGGGGATTAAACAATAAACACGAGTTTTATGTTATAACCGGTGTATTATATATGTAAACCAATGTGGGCGCGGGGTTTATGACCTTGGGTCATATGTGGTATGCCACATGCCCGTGGCCCGGAGTGCGGGAATCCGTTCATATGGTTGTCAAACCGACTTAACCACCGTTTGCCAAAGCGCGCGGTCCTATGCACCATGTGCCCAAGAGCCGAGGCGGTTAGGGGCTGGCGCACCCTTAACCGTCCTACGGTTTGTACCAGTGCGCGGTTGTGTACGAGACTAAGTTTTTACGCTTAAATAAGCGTGTGAGCCAGGTTTGAAGAACAAGGGTGCGATTTGTAGAACCAGAGATAGCAAAGTTGAAGAGGGAGACTTCAAGGAGGCTAACTTCTTCATTTTTCGACCGATTGAGGTGCCGAAAGAGCCCAGACAGGGGTTTTGGGACGCTGGGAAGCCATTGGAGCAGTCGGTTTGTCATTTTGAGCATTGTAAGGCATGTTTTTGAGCACTTTGAGCAATTTAATAATAATGATCCATTGGAAGCTAGACCAGGAGATGTAGCCCGGAGAGGGGTGAACTCCTTTATCAAGTTGTTGTGTTTATGTGCTGATGTTCATTGTTTATGCTGCTGTCTATGTGTATTTCGCATAAGTAAATGCTTAATTTATGTGTTGCAAATTGATCCTGTTGCTTTAAACACATAACATTTCACTTGCAATATTTATTCAAGTTTTTCAAGTCTTCTTCATTTTTAGATCATTGCCTAAGACCGATGATATAGATTAAATATTGATATGGATAGTATCTTAGCAAAGGTTAATGTACCTGTCCCTCTCAGAATTGATATTGTATTTTTTTTTTAAATACCTATAACACAGTTGCTATTGCGACGTCTTGGAGTGTTTCTCCCATAGCAACCATGTTGGAGTTGGTACTTCTTAAGGTTTCTCTTTCCACCTCCAAGACGTCTCTCTTTCCAGCTCCAAGACTTCTCTCTTGCCACCTCCAAGAAGTCTCTCTTTCCACCCCCTATATGTTGCTCTTTGCACCTCCAATACGTCTCTCTTTCCACCTCCAAGATGTCGGTCTTTCCACCTCCAAGACATGGCAAGAGTGATGTCTAGGAAGTGGCAAGAGAGACATATTGGAGGTGGAAAGAGTGACGTCTGGGAGGTGGCAAGAGCGACATCTTGGAGGTGGAAAGAGTGACGTCAAATTCAGGGTTTGGACAGTCAAATACGATATGACACATGTCTGCATGAAACGTCGCAATAGCGACGTCATATGAAACGTCAGAAAAGAGACGTCATGTGAAACGATGTTTGAGGGGGTTAGTTGTTTGTCGTTTTCTCGAAAATATAAAGTGGCAATTGCGTTGAATGCGCCGTTGGAATTTGACCCAAATGTACTAGTGAAATGGAAGGAGGCTCCAACCCCCTAGTTTCTCAGGCTACAACCTAAAGGAATCTCCAACTCCCCAATTCTCTAGCTACAACCAGAAGGAATCTACAACCCCCTATGTTCTCCGACTACAACTGGAGGGTGGCTGCAACCACCTATCCTTGCCCCGTCCAACTATCCTGAAGTAGAAGTAGAATGATGGAACCATTGTCACACTATCACTATGAGATATACCACTGTACAATTGTATCAATCTATACCATTGACCTGCAACCAAACTGTACAATTTCCCTGTAAGCAATATGTACCTGAATTGAACATGTATCAACAAAATGCAACATGTATCTGAAAACTATGGTTTTCTTTCTTTTGAAAACTTATGACCCTGTGTAACTTATTTCACATACATCTGTAACCTATCACTACATCCAGACTATATCTATACCCTGTGCATGCATCCTCATACATATCTCTCTCTAGTCATGTGCCATAAGTGTGTGTAATCATGAATAAGTATAATAACCCTCACATGATCTAGAATTCAAACCCTTTCTTATATTCAACCTCTCAATACATCAACCAATACAAGCTCTCAACCATATAAAAACAAAAACTCTTAACCATATGCCAAGGAATACAATATGTGACTCAACAACAAGCATCAATGATAAATATACCAACACGGTATTCCTGTAGATCTGACTTATACAGAAGATCCCATGCATCCACTAATCTTTCTAGGGAGAATCCTCAAATCTCCATAACCATTTCTCATGCATACATCAAAATCCAACTATTCATAGAAATAATACATACCTTTTGAACCAATGGAGCACTGTAGACCTTCTAAGCACTGTAGACCTTCTGATCACTGTAGAAATAATACATATATGAGCACTGTAGACCTTCTTGGGAGCTTGATCTTAGAATATAGAACCTCTACATCGTCATCTTCTCACATTTCCATGGATTTACCAACATGTACGTACCCTAATACACTGCCAACCCGCGTACGTATGCGCCCTAATACACTGTCACCCTGCGTACGCCTTAGTATGTATGCACTGTAATACACTGTCATCCCTCTTACGCCTAAAAAATAGGGTTTTTATTATTCATTATAATTCCAAGAATTTCTCCATCCACCCTTCATACTACCATAGACTTTCGCAACTTCATATGTATCAATAAGTACTTTCAATAAGCCTCAAACAACAAAAGATGTTCAATGTGTTCAAGTGCGTTTAAAGGAGAAAGACTTGCCTGTTATTTATAATTTCATGTATCATTCCAATTTACTTATTTTAGGGAGTTCTCCATTAACTTTATTATTTAAAAATTTCTTTTGAAAACACTTTGACTTTTACAGGCTTCTAGATGACTCATGAGGGTTCTCTGACTTCACATGGTCATAAATCTCTAACTGTGAGTTATGTGACGTTCCACATACCACTGGAAATGGAATGACATGTACTATCCATATAGAATAGTATTACCTGCAAATATCTCAAAAATCATACCATTATCCATGAAACAAACTTGGGTCCACTACCAAAACCATTGTGCTACCATAATTCACTACCAGAGTTTCTTCAAGGGTTGACATCAATTACAAGCAGCCCATTTAATCAACAATATCCCCCTTTGGCATTGATGGAAACACTCTGATGCAATAATGAGGTCATGCCATACAATACTGAAGTCATATATCTCATATAAAAAATATCCCCCTATGACCATCGCTCCCCCTGGAAGCATGCCTCTATCTTCTGTATCTATGTGACCAACGCTCCCCCTGAAACCATGCCTATATCCTCTGCATCTGATAAATATCTCCCCCTTTGTCATCAATGGAAAATGTATCTTTCCATCCGGGGCTGCTCCCCCTAACTGAACTGTCTGATCTCCTAATCTGAACTGTCCTCTTTATGGTGCTTCCTCGTGTACATATAAGACATATAAGATAAGCATTCAAAATAATTCATTTTGGAGTAGAAATAACTCTGAGTCTTTGGTGAAGATACTCAAAGGATTCCCTTGGAAGCAATTTTGTAAATATGTCTGCCACTTGTTCTTTTGTGCCCACATATTCAACTCTGGTGTTCTTTTCTACAACCTGTTCCCGTAGAAAGCGATACTTGATTGGAATTTGCTTTGACTTGGAGTGCATCTCCAGGTTCTTTGAGATACTGATTGTGCTTGTATTATCACAATAGATTGGAATGGGCTCATCATACTCAACTTGTATATATGTCATATTTTGTTTCATCCATAGGACATGTGTACAACATGTTGCTGCTGCAATATACTCTGCCTCGGTTGTAGATAAAGATATTGATGATTGTTTCTTACTTAGCCATGATACTAAAAACTCACCCAAGTAGAATTTTGCTCCACTTGTTCTTCGTCGGTCATCAATGCAAGATTCCCAATCTGCATATGTGTAGGAAATAAGTGATAGATACTTTCCTTTTGGATACCATAATCCAAACTCTTTTGTTCCTTTGAGATATCTAAAAATCCTCTTCACTGCTAATACATGTGATTCCTTTGGTGCTGCTTGAAATTGTTCCACCTGTCCAACTATCTACATTACATTTGGTCTAGATGTTGTCACATATAGTAGGCTGCCAATCATTGACCTGTATTTCCTATGATCTATAGACTTTGAATCATCATCTTTTCTCAACTTGAAACTGGTTTTCATGGGAGTGATAATTGGTTTTCAATCTTCCATTCCGAACCTTTTTAACATTTCTCTGATATACCTGGTTTGAGAAATGAAAATTCCTTGATTTCTTTGATGTATCTAAAGACGCAGAAAGGAGGATAGTTCTCCAAGTAATGACATTTCAAATGTATTCTGCATGTCCTTTGCAAATTTTTTTCTTAACCTGTCATGAATACTTCCAAAAATAATATCATCAACATAAACTTCAATTAATAAAATACTATCTTGAGTTACCTTGATGTAGAGGTTGTTGTCTGCACTTCCTTTTCTGAACCCTTCCTGCGGTAGATATTTATACAGTCTAGAGTACCATGCTCTAGGAGCTTGTTTTAGACCATACAAGGCCTTATTTAATTTATACACATAATCTACGTTCTCTGAAAACTGAAATCCTTCTGGTTGTTCAATGTAGAATTCTTCTTCAATTTTCCCATTCAGAAAAGCTAATTTTACATCAATTTGATACACTTTAATATTTTTGGAGCATGCATAAGCTAAAAGAAATCGGATTGCTTCCATTCTGGCAACTAGGGAAAATGTCCCTTCAAAGTCGATTCCTTCAACCTGTGCATATCCTTTACATACCAATCTATCTTTCTTCCTTGTAACCTGTCCATATTCATTCAATTTATTCCTGCATACCCACTTTGTGTCGATCAAATTATTATCCTTTGGTCTTGGAACCAATTCCCAAGTGTCATTTTTCTCTATTTGATCCAATTCTTCATCCATGACCTTATTCCAAAATTCATCCTTGATGGCCTCTTCAAAACAAGTTGGTTCAATCATAGATGAGAGTGCTAGGTACGTTTGTTCTAGTGAACAAATTCTTCTTCTAGTCTCAACTCCTGCGTCTTTGTTTTCGATAATCTGATCTGAAGGATGATTCTTCTGTACTCATATGCTAGGTGTCTTTGGAGGCCCTTGCTGAAATTTCTCTTCTACTTATGTCAGATCCTCTTCATCTTCCCCAAGGGCCTCAGTTGTTTTGGAGCTTGATCCCTTTTCTGTCTAATTGTATCCAAGTGCAAAATTGTCATGATGAGCTTTTTGACTATTGATAATGTTATCCAAAACTTTTGAGTTGTTCTGCATATTTTTTTGTTAAAGATCCTTTCTTAATGTGACAATCTCTGCTTCCAAATTTCCAATGATCCTGTCTTTTTATTCTAGCTATTCTTTGACATATTCTTCAATTATTTTGTCTTCTTCTATTTGAACCTTAAAATTTGTGATCATTTGTTCTAGTTCTTGAGTTTCTTTTTTCTTCTCTAGTTTCGCTTGTAGTTTCTTGTTTTTCTTCTTTTCTCTTCTGATAACTTCTATGGCACAAAACAATTCTTCTCGGTAGTCAAATTATGCCTCTTCATATTCTTCTTTGGCTTCTTCATATTCTTTTTCGGCCTCTTCATATTCTTCTTCTAAGTCTTCTTTATCAGAGTCTTCTACTTCCATGAATATAACTCTTTATGTCTCATTGTCACTAACTTCATCTTCATCTGATGATGAGATGTATTCTTTGGTGCATAAGTTTTTCTTGAAAACTTTCTCTGTGGTTCTTTTGCCTTTATATGTTTGTTTGGTATTTGAGTAACCTTCATCATTTATCTTTTTCTTATGAGGACATTTGTTATCAAAATGAACAATACCATCACAATTAAAAAAAATCAAAGGAATCTTACATCTATACCTATCGTTGGTTCCCTTGTTCAATCTTTTTACAAAGTTGGCCACTTCTTCATCATCTTCCGAGACGTCATTGTTGCTACTATGTTGTTTTTATTTTGGCTTTCCCTTTTACTTTGACTTTTTGGATTATTTGAAGGATGCTTATTTTATATCTGGCTTTTCCTGTTTAGTTCTCATTTCATATGCTGTGAATATTCCATGTAATTCATACATGCTTATTGAGTTCATATCTTCTCTTTATTCTGGTGCTGAAATCTTAGGGTCAAATATCATAAGAAGAGATCTTAGTACCTTTTGAACAATTACAGATTCTTTGATTTCTTCTCCCAATCCCATGATTGAATTTACTGTTTCATCGACTCGTAAAAAGTAAGCTGCAATATTCTCATCTTCCTTCATCTTTAGTTGTTCAAAATGACCTCTATAAGTTTGAAGCTTTGCTGCTTCGAATTTTGAATCTCCTTCATAAATATTTTGAAGTTTGTCCCAAATCTCTTTAGCGAATTTACAATGTACAACTTTGGTGAATACCGATTCTCCAAGACCATTCAAAATGCATTTGTGGCTTTGGAATTATTCTGACAGAGTTTTATTTCTTTGTCATTCGTCGATGAAACTGTTGGTGTTGTGTATCCATCTACAATTGATTTCCAAATTTCGAATCCTTGTTCATGTATATATGTTTTCATCCTTATGCTCCAAAATGCATACTTTTGTCCATCAAACTATGGTATTCCATTTTTATAGATGTTGTTTCTCTCCATGATCTACCTTTCAGTGGTTAAACTAATTTCTTAAGGAACCTACTCTGATATCAATTGTTGGATCACTGAGAGGGGGAGTGAATGAGTAATAGATCAATTTCATCATTTTATCACAAAAAATGCAAGTGTTATATCAATGTAGCATTATCATTCAATATTTACAGAGTAAATAAACAATGAACAAATGAGAAATCACACACATACACAGTACACCAATTTTTTTACGTGGAAACCCAAAGCGGGAGAAAACCACGTAATGCTTTTTCTTTTATGCCTTGAAGAATTACATTCATTGGAAGCACCAAATTCCTTTGTTTTCCATCTACAAATGGAAGGAGGCTCCAACCCCCTAGTTTCTCAAGCTACAACCTGAAGGAAGATCCAACTCCCCAATTTTATGGCTACAACTAGAAGGAGGCTACAACCCCCTATGTTCTTCGGCTACAACCGGAGGGTGGCTACAAGCACCTGTCCTTTCCTCGTCCAACCGCCCTGAAGTAGAAGTAGAATGATGGAACCACTGTCAAACTGTATCAATCTGTACCAATTACCTACAACCAATCTTTACAACTTCCCTATAATCAATATGTACCTGAACATAACATGGATCAACATAATACAAAAGGTACATAACCTGTAGTGCTACAACACACGTATGTACATGCCCTATCTATTATGAAGCCCGCCTATGTATGCGACCAAACTGTTATGCAACCCGTGTATGCCTTCTGAAAACTAGGGTTTTCTTTCTTATGAAAACTTATGACCCTCTCTAACTTCTTTCAAATAGATATGTAACCTGTCACTGCATCCATATTGTATCTGTACCCTATGCATGCATCCTCATACATATCTCTCTCTAGTAATGTTCCATACGTGTGTGTAATCATGAATAAGTATAATAACCCTCGCATGATATAGACTTCAAACCCTTTCTGATATTCATCCTCTCAATACATCAACCAATACAAGATCTCAACCATATACAATAAACACTCTTAGCCATATGCCAAGAAATACAAGATGTGACTCAACAAGAAGTATCAATGATAAATATACTAGCACTGTATTTCAGTAGATATGAATTATACAAAAGATCCCATGAAACCACTAGTATTTCTAGGGAGAATCCTCAAATATCCATTACCATTTCTCATGCATACATCAAAATCGAACTATTCATAGAAATAAGACATAAATTTTAAACCAATGGATAGATCTGATGTATCTAAGCACTGTACACCTTCCTGGGAGCTTGATCTCAGAATCTAGAACCTCTGCATCTTCATCTTCTCAAGTTTCCATGTCTTTAGCAACATGTACACACCCTAATACACTGTCAGCCCACGTACATACATTCCCTAATACACTGTCATCCCACATATGCCTCAGTATGTACGCACCCTAATACACTGTCAGCTCGCGTACGCCTCAAAAAATAGGGTTTTTTAGTATTCGTTGTAATTCCAAGAATTTCGCTGTCAACCCTTCGTACTACCTCAGACTTTCGCAACTTTAGATGTATCAATAAGTATTTGCAATAGGCCTCACACAACAAAAGATATTCAATGTGTTCAACTGTGTTTAAATGAGAGAGCCTTGCCTCTTATTTATACTTTCATGTAGCATTCCACTTTCCTTATTTTAGGGATTTCTCCATTAAATTTATTATTTAAATAATTTCTTTTGCAAACGCTTTGAATCATTCTTCTCCTTCTGAGAACGAATCTTGCACTCACTGGCTTCGACAAGAAATTCAAGGTCTCCTTTCCTTGAAACTTTCCACTGCTCTCCCTCCTGAGCTTTCGTTATTTGATTTGTTCCCATGAACAATCTCTTCGACCCTTAGTTGAATTATTTACCTGTGCACCCCTTGCAACATGCTTCTATCCTCACTCACTTCTCTGTGAACGATTTCACACTCCTTGTGACTGTCGATGCACTCCTTGCAGACGTATAAGTCCCTCTATCTCTTCTGAGATTTTGGACTAAAATAGACCCATTCACACACTCTTTGTGGACACTATGCACACCTTGCACTCTATCAATAAAGAGAACCCATTTGGAACTTTTCTATCCCACGTAAATGACTCATACATTCAACAAAGAAAATGCAGTCATGGATTCAAGAATAGAAATAATGGAGAATTAGAAAATAACATAAACTCTACCATTCATTTAGATAGATACACACATACACACATTTGGGACAATAACTCTATTATATTCATCCAACTGAAACTTACATAAATTCATACAACTTTCTATGCATCTCCTAGCTCTTATCTTACAATGGAAATCTACACATACTAGATTCAAAAATAGCTCAACAACAACCCTTACTGGGAAATAATACTAAGATTTATACAAAGAGGTGCTCTTTGAGAATTCCCTCCAACTACTCTATGCTACCTTGAATGCAATGAAATTCTATCAACTACTTAACATCCATTACAATAAATATTGTGTCAGACAGATAAGAGTGCAACCTCCAAATTTGTACTGCGATCCGATCTATAAAAAAAATACATTCCCACATCGAATTTCGTGATGACTCAACCTTCAAACATTTAAGACATCCATTATTCAAAAATTTCTGTCAGATATCACATTAATACATTGATGAGTTTGAAATTCAAAATATTTCAAAATGTGCGCTAGTGCACCCAACTGTCCTCCACGCTTGTGCTTCGCTGGTGATGCTCCTACATCAGATTATGAAAATCACAAAATTATTAGGAGTAGATATGTAATATTCAATGAGAAGGTCATGTAAAAAGATTAGTTGCGGGAAAATATAAAAGAAAAAGAAAAACCAGAATACAAAGAGCTTGATGAGATCACTGAAAAATAAATTCCAAAGGTACCAAAAAATCAAAATGTACAAAAACATCAACAACATGTAACTCAAACTCTTGCAAGTGTTGTTAGAAGATCTACTAGGATAAGTAGACCCCCTAAACGGTACTCTCCTTCATTGTATTATTTATTGTTGATTGATTCTGGTAAACCAAAATGTTATGAAGAGGCAATGCAAGTAGACACTAAAAAGAAGTGGGAGAAAGGCATGAAAGAGGAAATGGATTCTCTGGTAAATAACCAGACTTGGGATTTGGTTCAATTTCCTGCAAGAAAAAGAGCATTGAAGAATAAGTGGGTTTACATGTTGAAGGAAGAATATGGAGGAAAAAATATGCGTTGTGACGTCTCCGGCCATCAACCCACTTGTCGGGCAATGCTACTTTGCGGAAACAATCTCATACTTAATATATAACATGAATTATTTATAAAGAATAAGGATAAATCAAATTAATACATTTGACATGGATTTACTATTGTCATACATACTTAAACAGAACTAACAACAATTCAAACTAGCAACAAAATACATGATAATATTACAAGTATCACAGAACATGCATTTTAATTAAGTACAAATTAAAACACATAATGATACTTATCTTTGAGATTGTAATACACCATCATCTATGTGCATACCTTCCATGAACCTCCCATCCTTAGACCACACTGCTCATCACTCTCAGTAGTAGGTCACCCTCGAGCTGGGACTAAGCTCCACCAGGCAAGGGAATGTTAGGCTAGGCAAGGTCAATGGAAGACGCACAGTTTATGAGGAAGGATTCTCTCCCAGGAACCACTTATGCCCACTTCTCACAGAATCTCATAAAATTTCACCAAGACATTCCTTTTACTGCAAAACCTACCTTTCCTTGGGCTTCAGCAATAGATCGGATTGGAATTCTCCGAGCTCTGTTGTAGCTACAAGAATCCGTCTAGGAGTTCTCACTTTATCTGCACACTCTCTCACCAGGAGAGAGTCTCTCATAGGCCTGACAACCTTCTTCTTCAACCACAACCACCTCTCTCACCTAGAGAGAGTGTTGCACACAAGCCTGACAACCTGGTTCTTCAGCTTCGTTCCATCATAAGGAGGACAACAAGGCTCAACAAGGAATGGATGACAGTAGCCAATCACACTTAGAAAAGGGACTACATGGCCACAACAACCCACAGTTATAACACAAATGATATAGAAAATTTCTCATGTTTCATAGAAGACGTGGGTTGGCTTCAGAGGTGCGTGGCTATGCACAGGTCCAATATAGAGACAAAATGATTATCAGGAAGGATTCCAATGAACTCAGTTGGAGTATGGAAGGTTCACAGAATGACTCAGGTGACGGATTTTGGGTCTCAGGTGCATGCGTGAACATTGCAAAGGACAAATATAGAGGCCACATAATTCACAGGAATACATCGGTCAACTTCCAGTTCTGGTTTTCAGGATTGCATGACAGGAAAATTAAGTAGAGGTCGTTCATAGACTCCCAATGGTTCAGACAACCAATGACAAAATGGAGGATGAACCCCCATCATGACTCAATTCTTGGGTTAAACTGCATGTGCTTGGGCCGACATATGTTTCCCATGAAGATGCATGCACTCCATCAAGTATGTGTTCCCTTTTTCACACATTGGGGATGCATGCGTTGCCTCTCCCAGGACTTAGGATAAAAAACATACCTTTCACACCACTTTGGAATAATAATAAATTATTATTCCTAAGGACTTAAGACCTCTATCTTAGCCCCTCTTCCTACCTCTCAGCCCCCTCTCCCTTACCCATACTGTGGAATCTTATTCCCCCATCACTCTTTCTTCATGGTCATTGGCACACAATGATGTTTATATATTATATTAATGATTTGCATAATTACATATACAAAATCAAGCTCTTCGCCTTAACACTTAGGATCTCCGACCTAATAAAAACATAATCCCACCATATTATAAATACTCGTCTCACCAACCTACAAAACATGATTACAATTCATAATATAATTGGGGTACTACTGAGGGATATTACAATCCCCTCCCCTTATTTTTGCACTGTCCTCAGTGAAAATCTTTACACAACATCAACAAGATTTTCAAAATCTTCAAAAAGATGCAGGTATTATGCCCGCATAGCATCATCATGCTCCCATGTCACGTCCTCAGGACCGTAACAGGTCCACTGGACCTTTACAAGCCCTATGGCTCGATTCTGGATTTGTTTTCTTTTTCGGTCCAATATGACACAGGATGCACTTGAATGACACCTTCTTGCTCCACCTGAATCACATTCCAATCAATTACATGATTAGCATCAGGTACATATTTCTTAAGCAATGAAACATGAAACACATTATGTACAGTCATGGATGCAGGTAATGCAAGCATATATGCAATTGGCCCAATCCTTTCTAGGATTTCAAATGGCCCACAAAATCGGGTTGCCAAGTTGGCATAGTTTCCTAGCTTCAGGGAACTTCTGTTAGCTTTCACTTTCAGGAAAACATGGTCACCCACTTTAAACTCTCTGTGGGTTCTATTTTTATCATCATAACTTTTCTACCTGTTTTGGGCAACTTTCAAATTCTGCTTAATTTTTAGCATTTGCTCTTCCATTTCCTTGAGAAACTCTAGCCCAACTACTTCCCTATCAGTTGGATTATCCCAAGTCACCAGAGTATTTCACTTTCTTCCATAAAGTGCTTCAAATGGGCTCATCTTCAATGATGCTTGATACCCATTGTTGTAGGTGAATTCTACCAAGTGTAGGTAGTCTTCCCATTTAGATGGTTTGTTCATCACATACATCCTTAATATGTCTTCTATCACTCGATTCACTTGCTCTGTCTGCCCATTAGACTCAGGATAATAAGTTGTACTGAAGTTCAGATTCATTCTGAACCCCTTGAATATCTCTTTCCAAAAATTTGAGGTAAATTTCGGGTCTTTGTTAGACACAATTGTCTTGGGAATTTCATGCAATCGTGCCACTTCCTTCATAAAAATATCAGCAACATCTGCTGCCTTGTGAGTAGACTTTAACAGAATGAAATGGGCATCTTTCATAAGCTTGTCCACTACCACCATGATTGAATCATGTTGCTTGCCGGTTCTGGGAAATCCCATGATGAAATCCATTGTAACCACTACCCACTTCCACTCAGGAATGGGTAAAGGTTGCAACAACCCTGTTGGGTGTCTGTGCTCAGCTTTAACCTTCTGGCACTCCATACATCTAGCGATGTATTCAGAAATCTCTTTCTTCATACCCGGCCAAAAGTAATGGCTCTTGACTACTGCCACGATTTTCTGATATCCAGGGTGCCCTGTATAAGGCACATTATGCATTTCATGAAAAATTGCAAGTTTCAAATCCTGGACATTAAGTACATAATTTATGTTCTTGTACAAAAGTATTCCACCAGTTTCCAATTTATAATTCTCCACTTTCTCTGGCATCTTACCTTGTTGTAGCTTTTCTACCAAATACTTGTACTACAAGTCTGTATTTGTAGCCTCCAAAATTCTTCTTTTAATATAAGTTTCATACATGCTAATGGGTATAGCATGTAATTCATGCAATCTCCTTCTAAGTGCATCAACCACTTTGTTTTCCTTCGCTTTGATATGCTTGATATCAAAATCGTACTCACGGAGAAACTCCATCCACCTAATATGTCTAGTGTTCAAGGTTGGCTAATCAAACAAGTAATTCAGACCATTATGGTCTATTCTTATTTCAGTCCTCCTTCCCATGAGGTAATGTCTCCATTTATTTAGAGCGTGTACTATGGCTGCCAACTCCAAATCATGAGTTGCATATTTCCTTTCGTGCTCTTTAAATTTTATGGATTCATAACAGATTACGAATCTATTCTGACTGAGGACTCCTCCTAGTCCTTCCTTTCATGCATTTGTGCACACCACGGAATCTTGATTTGGATATGCGATCCTCAATATTGGAGCACTGGTTAATAGTTGCTTCAATTGCTAGAAGCTTCTCTCACAATCCTCTGTCGACTGGAAATTCTTCTCCTTCCTTTGCAAGGAAGTGATAAGGTGAGCTATCCTCAAGAACTCTACGATAAACCTTCTGTAATAACCAGCTAGACCCATAAAGGATCTGAATTCTATCACTTTCTTTGGAGCTGACCATTCTCTGATGGCCTCAATATTCTCAGGATCTACAACTATCCCTTCCTTCGAAATAATATGCCCCAAGTAATGGATCTGCTCCTGATAAAACAAGCACTTGCTCAACTTGGCATATAGTTGGTGCTATCTTAGCACCTACAACACCATCCTCAAATGTTTCTCATGCTCTTCCTCTGACTTGTAATACACCAGGATGTCATCCAGGAAGACTATGACAAACTTGTCTATATAGTCCCTGAATACACCATTCATCAGGCACATAAAAATAGCGGGTTCATTTGACATCCCAAACGACACCACTGTGAAATTGTAATGACCATACCTTGTTCTAAAGGCGGTCTTGCTAATGTCTTCATCCTTTATCCTTACCTGGTGATATCCCAACCTGAGGTCTATCTTAGAAAATATCTTTGCATCCTTCAACTGATCGAAGAGGTCATCAATCCTCGGCAGAGGTTATTTGTTCTTTACAGTTACTTTGTTCAATTGTCTGAAATTGATACACAATCTTAGCATCCCATCCTTCTTCTTCATGAACAGAACTAGGTCACCCCAAGGTGACACACTTGGGCGTATATACCCCTTCTTCAGAATCTCTTCAATATGTAGTTGCATTTCTTTCAGCTCTTACGTACTCATTCTGTAAGGATCTTTCGACATTGGAGTTTCTCCAGGAATTAAGTTTACAGAGAAGTCAATATCTCTTTTTGGAGGTAGTCTGAGTACCTCCTAGAATACATCTTCAAACTCCTTTAGTATCACATGATCTCCAATCTTTGATACCTCATCCTTATATTCTTCCTCCACATAGGATGCAAATAATTGACAGCCTTTTCTGTAGCACTTCTCCAGTTGCATTGCTGAGATTTCTCTGATAGAAACAGTTTTGGGAATTCCTTGGACTGTTCTCTAATTCCCTTCCTCATCCAGGTAGGTGAATGCCTTGCTACGATAGTCCAATATGGCATGGTGTTGGTCCAACCAATCCATCCTAATTAGATAGTCATAAGAACCTAAAGGAAGAATGTTTAATTCAACCTTTGAGCTCAGTCCATTCATGTCCACTGGACATGACTTAACCAAATCAATGGCCTTCCTATTGGTTCCTGTAGCCAGCTGCACTAACCAAGACTTTTCATGTTTTCTTCTCAACAAATGCAAACTTTCCACCACTCTAGGATCTATATAACTATGGCTATCCCCTGAATCAATTAAAATAGTAAATGGATGGTTGTTAATCATACCTTCCACTTCAATCATGTGCGATTGATATTCAGTTTTCTTGTTGTACAGGGCTACGTAGATCCTTGGCATTCTATTTCCCATGTCCTCCATTGTTTTAGCCTGCTGTACATTGTGGACAACTCTCACTTTATCATTTATGTTGGGGGAATCTCTGTACCTATGGTTTTCTTTACAACCCCAACATTCCATAGGTGGCAGTATTGGCATTTTCCCACCTACTTCAACCTTCCTGGGCTTTCTAAAAGATGGCTATCCTTGAGGATTGTTTTTAAAAAAGGTTGTAATAGTTCCCTTCTTCCTTTGATCCATCTTGAATTTCTTCTTGTCTTCCCAAGCCTTCCAAAAAGTAGGCTTCTCTCTTTGCTGCTCATATAAGCATTTCACTCTTCTTATCATTTCTTCCATAGTTTTTGGGTCATCATACTGGATCTTGTCCCCAAGGGAAGGTGGCATTCGACTAAAATACCTTTGAATCTTGACAGTCTCATCCTTGATGAACAGAACATACTTCAGTAATTTCAAAAACCTTCATTCGTATTCATCAATGGCCATGCTGCCCAACTTGAGTTCAAAGAACTCTTTCATATTTCTGTCATAGTATCTTTTAGTCAAGTATTTCTTCGCAAAATATCTCTTAAAGTATTTCCAAGTGATATCTTTCTCTCTAATGTGATGCACCTGCACAAGTTGATCCCACCACATGGATGCCTTTCCCTTCAGTTGATAGATAACAATTCTTCCTTTTGCATGAGAGGAATAATTCTACAGTTGGAAATATTTCCTCATGCCAAGCAACCATGTCTCAACATATTCCTCCTTCTTATGTTCTCCATCAAACGTTGGAGGATTAATCTTGTTCATTTCTCCCTTCAGTTCATCCACTCCAGATCTCTTGTGCTTTCTGGTAGGATATGGGATTGAAATAATATGTGCCCTCCTCTTGGAGTTACCTTGGGAGTGATGATGGTGTTTACCAACACTCCTTGATCTTCCTCCCTCATAAGTTAGGTGACTCTCGGTTTTTCTCGAGTCTCTCTCCTAGTTCAACTTATTTTCTATTCTCTCCAGACTCTTCATCAAATTTAAGTTCAATTCACCTTGTTTATCCTAAGCTTTCCTGAGCTTTCTACTATCTTCTTGGTGCATTTGGGCATCTTTTTGCAATTTTTCAATGATCTTCATCATATGCCCTTCCTTATATATCTCTTCTCCATGCCCATTGGAGTTTCACCCTTCAACTCCCAAATGAACATCCATCTCTTTAGCTTCGTTCTTTGAACTGGAAGCATTTTGTGTATCCTCCATTTCTTTTTCACTCAGTGGAAATTCTACTCAGTTTTGGCACTCACGAAACTTCTACAAACAAAATGTGCAAACAACTGGAATTTGTGAGGCCATTATTCCTTAGCAAATCCCACAACATTCATAAAAAAATCTGAATTAAGAAAAAGTTCAGATTTCATGAATTTTCTGAGCTTGTCTCGGCTCTGTAACAGTCCTTCGGTCTTTAGCCCCTTCTCTCTTAATCCCCAACCCACGTGGTCGTGGGTCATGACCACTCGCTTAGCAAAAAGGTCACTTCGCAACTTAGCGTTTTGGGAGGTTTCAAAGCACTTCACAAAAAATTCCCAAATTTTGGACTAACGAACTTGCGATGTAGGGCGGATCATCCATCCATGTCTACCCAACATCCAACAACTGCCACTCATGCGTATGAGTTCCGGTACTTCGGGACTTCAGAATATTTCACATCTGCACACCCCTAACACTTCCATGCCACCTTAGGTGACGTCATTTCCTTACATCACTTACGCTTTTCCAAATTACGAGGGCATGCAATGATGGTTTGGAGTAGCATGCATTTCATCGCACAATTCTTCTAAAAATGACATGTAAAACCTTCAGTGAAACCACGGTTTGGATTGCGGGAACGCCTTGGATAATTATCTTTCGTGCAACTTGGGTCCTCGTAATGTCTCCTAGCTATTGATCTTGATGTATCGTGATCAACGCCATTGTGGGTCCCCGACCCTTAAATATGTTACATAAACTCAGGCCCCACTAACCTTGCTCACATAGGATGCCACATGACGGAATACTAGTGATGTCATCTAGCCCCAACACGTCTCCTCTTTTGCTTCAGAACTTTGGACTTCAGGAGTTTGTGCAATGACACATCCCACTTCTCCTGCCAGCCAAACTCCTGAAATTACATTCTTCTCTTCTTCTTGATCCAATAGTCAAGCTCTTTTCTCCAGAGCTATGGTGTATATCTCCCTTCGTACTTCAAGGTTTTGGGTTTCAGGCGTTTATGCCTCTATGCACCTCGCTTCTCCCGATTGTCGAAATCCGAAGGGTTTCCAGGATAACCCTCCTGTACCTTCTCCAGATCCGACAGTCGTAATGAATTTCCTTTCCGTATGAACAAATCCTATGGCTCCAATACCCCAAGTGTTGAGCTCTCTCTCTTTGTGGTCAAATACCACACCGACTGCGGTTTTATTCTACCGCTACTCCTTCTGAGCTTCGTAACATGGCCAATGTAACCCCTTAGCACTCATAAACAATCTAAGGTTCGAAATTGGTTCCTCCAAACACCATTTCCACTCAAAAACTTGGGTCCAAAGACCACTTATCCGGCCCATCTAGGCTCATCATTGAAAACCTGGCTCTAATACCATATTGTAATGTTCCCGGCCATCAACCCACTTGTCAGGCAACGCTAATTCGCAAAAACATTCTCATACTTAATATATAACATGAATTATTTATAAAGAATAAGCATAAATTGAATTAAGACATTTGACATGGATTTACTACTGTCATACATACTTAAATAGAATTAAGAACAATTCAAACTAGCAATGGAATACATGA
Source organism: Picea engelmannii (assembly GCA_009831015.1). Classification (NCBI taxonomy): domain Eukaryota; kingdom Viridiplantae; phylum Streptophyta; class Pinopsida; order Pinales; family Pinaceae; genus Picea; species Picea engelmannii. Next base: position 867,141 of record ML777508.1, read on the forward strand.
TAATATTACAAGTATCACAGAACATGCATTTTAATTAAGTAAAAATTAAAACACATAATGATACTTATCTTTGAGACTGTAATACATCACCAACTGCGTGCAAACCTTCCACGAACCTCCCATCCTTAGACCGCGCTTCTCATCACTCTTAGCAGTAGGTCACCCCCGAGATGGGACTAAGCTCCACCAGGCAAGGGAATCCTAGGCTAGGCAAGGTCAACGAAAGACACACAATTTATGAGGAAGGATTCTCTCCCAGGAGCCACTTATGTCCACTGCTCATAGACTCTCATTCCCCACATGCCTTTCCCACCCCAGGAGTATACACCTTCACTCTCACCAAGGCAGTCCTTCGACTGCTAAACCTCCCTTGCCTTGAGCATCAACAATAGACTAGACCAGAATTCTTCGAGCTCTTTGGAAGCTACAGGACTCCTTCCAGGAGTTCTCACTTACTCTCTGCACTCTCTCATCTGGAGAGAGTCACTCACAGGCCTGACAACCACCTCTCTCACCTAGAGAGAGTGTTGCACATGGGCTTGACAGCCTACTTCTTTAGCTCCGTTCCAACACAAGGAGGACAAAAAGTCTTAGCAAGTAACGAATGACGGTAGCCAATCACACTCATCCAAGGGACTGCATGGCCACAACAACCCACAAGTATAACACACATGATATAGAAAATTTATCAAGTTTCACAGAAGACGCAGGTCGACTTCAAAGGTGTGTGGCTATATAGAGGTCCAGTGTAGAGACAAAATGGTTCTAGGGAAGGATTCCAGTGAACTCAGGCGGAGTATGGAAGGTTCACAAAACAACTCAGGTGATGGATTTTGGGTCTCACGTGCATGCGTGAACATTTCAAAGGACGAATAGAGAGGTCACGGAATTCACAAGTATACACCAGTCGAATTTTGGTTCTGGTTTTGAGGATTACGTGACAGGAAAATTAAGTAGAGGTCATTCATAGACTCCCAACAGTTCAGACAGCCAACGATAGAATGGAGGATGAACCCCCATCATGACTTAATTCTTGGGTTAAATTGCATGTGCCTGGGCCAACACATGTCTCCCATGAAGTTGCATGAACTTCATCAAGTATGTGTTTCCTTTTGCACACGTTGGGGCTGGATGTGTTGCCTCTCCCAGGACTTAGGATAAAAAACATACCTTTCACACCACTTTGGAATAACAATAAATTATTACTCCTAAGACTTAATCCCTCTAGATTATCCCATCTTCCTACCTCTCATCCCCCTCTCCCTTGTTAATATTATCGTAGCTTCGGGAGGTATGAACCTCTATGATGACCTATGACGAGATTAGAATCCTCCGGAAGGAAGCAAAGAATTGAAGGAAACCCTAGAAAGGTTGTCAGCTGAACAAATATATTTATATTGAATTTATTGATTCCCAGAAGGAGAAGTCGGCCCAGTTAGACTGGTCAGGTCGGCCCCAGTTAGACTGGCCAGTCCACTATAAATACAGGGTTCCAGTTTCATTGTTACACACTCTCAGAATTGTTGAGCCAGTTGTGTGCACCGCAATTGGCAATTTTGTGCGCAGGTCTCTCGGGAAAGTGGTGCGCTAGTTTCTGGGTGGGATCATCTGTTCAGTTTTGTTTCTATTCTTTTGCTTGGTGCATTTAGCCTCTCTTGGCTATAGATTGCAGCCATAATTCTCTTCTCGATCAAGGTCAAGGTGCTCGGAGGGTGGCTTAAGGCCTGTGGTTGGGAGACAAGGGTATCGTCGTGGTTAAACGAGCACAATCCTTTATATTCTAATAGGTTATGGGCCCACACACCCTTCAGTCAGCCTAAAACGCTGGAAGGAAACATAACTGCTAGGTATTGAGCTCATTGAGGAACTATCGTTAGGGTTACTAGCAGGAGCATCTTCCAAAGAACTACAACTAGGGTTACTAGCAGTAGCAGTTGCAGAAACCCTAATTCTCAGATCCGGCACCTTGTGATGGAGCATCTTGCTCAAGGAGAAGATATCCAGATGCACCCTAACTCAGCGCACCTATTGACTTTCTCAGAAGAGAGAAAAGACGCAGTTGAAGTTTTGGATCAAGGCATGACCAGTTATCAGTCAACCGAAGACATGTGCGAAACAATCAGTCTCTTACATTACTCATCACTTACCGGGACAATTGAAGACGATATGTGGATAATCGACAGTGGAGCTTCCAGGCACATGATGGGAGATCAAGCTAGACTCTCAGATCTAAATGAGAGAAAGACATTGTACAAAGTGGAGCTTGGAGACAAAAGCACCTACCCCGTCGAAGGATTTGGACAAGCCTCAATCAAATTGGAATCAGATAATCATGTTCACTTAAGCAATGTTCTATATGTACCTGGTTTAGAAAAGAATCTTGTATCAATATCATGTTTAGAAGACAAAGGGAACAGAATAGCCTTCATAGATGAAAAGGTGTTATCATGGCATAAATATTCTAGCATAGAAGATGCTAGGGTTATTGGAAGACGTGAAGGGAATCTATATAGACTACTAGAACGAAATGAAGAAGCCCTAGTACATGATGAATTCAACCCTAATGAGCTTTGGCATAGAAGGTACTCTCATATCAATTATCAAGCATTACCTTTCCTCAGGAAGATGGTCGAAGGGATACTAGAATTGAAGTCTACACATGAGAGAATTTGCAAGGGATGTGCCCTTGGGAAGAACATTAAGAAACCATTCCCAAGTAGCAACAACAGATCTAAGGAAACCCTAGATCTAATACACTCAGATGTTTGTGGTCCAATGCCAGTCAAATATTTAGGAGGAGCACTCTACTACTTAACATTCATAGACGACTATTCAAGGCAGGCGTGGCTGTACCTACTGAAGTCAAAAGATGAAGTATTCAACAAGTTCCAAGAATTCAAGGAAGAAATAGAGAACCTTACGAACAAGAAGATCAAGACATTAAGAATAGATAATGGAGGAGAATACACCTCGAAGGAGTTCGTT
>ML777508.1:871348-894331 GCA_009831015.1 Picea engelmannii
AGGTGAAGAATCTCTAATCATTCAGTGCAAGAAGGATTTGGCCTCTGAGTTTGATATGAAAGATCTAGGTCTCATGCACTATTACTTGGGACTAGAAGTATGGCAGAAGCATGGTGAAGTATTCCTTGGACAAGGAAAATATGTAATAAAGATCCTTCAAAAGTTTGGAATGATGGATTGCAAATCCATGGACACTCCTATGAATGCGGATATAAGAAAAGTGAAAGTTCCAGATTCCGATTCAGTAGATCCATCTCTATATCGGCAGCTAATTGGATCATTGATGTATTTGGTAAATACTCAACCAGACATTTGCTTTGCTGTAAATACATTAAGTCAGTTCCAGGTGGAACCAAGACAAGAGCATTGGATAGTTGCAAAGCATGTCTTAAGATACATTCGTGGGACAATAAACTATGGTTTAAGATATACCGCATCCAGCGATATTCAACTTCATGGATTCACAGACTCTGATTGGGCAGGAAGTGCAGAAGACAGAAAGAGTACTTCAGGTATGTGTTTTAGCTTGGGCTCCGCCATGATATCTTGGAGCAGCAGGAAGAAGAAGTCTGTCGCACTTAGTACAACAGAAGCAAAGTATATGGCAGCTTGTGAAGCATGCACAAAAGCAGTATGGCTAAGGAAGTTAATATCTGATTTATTTGATGAGACTCCAGAATCGACCACTATATATTGTGATAATCAGAGTTGTATAAGATTATCCGAGCATCCAGTATTTCATGAAAGGTCGAAGCACATTGAGATAAAATACTACTTTATCCGAGATAAAGTCTAGGAGGGAGAGGTAAAACTCAAGTATATCCCCACTGATGAGCAGACAACAGATATCCTGACAAAGCCTCTTTCCAGAATCAAGTTTGCATATTTCCGAGAGAAGATGGGGATTGCGGAAATAACTCCCTTAGCTGAAAGGGAAGACTCTTCGGGATAAAGAAGGTACACAAAAATATTTATTTCTGTGATTAAAATAACTCTCCAGTTAGGAGGGAGAATTGAAATGTTATTTATTTTTGTAAAAGTCGAGATTGGACAGATACTTTCCAGTTCGGAAAGTGGATTGAGATTTCTGACGGACAGTGGCTTCCCATTGTAGTTAACATGGGAGGCATACTGGTTGTTGATGTATCATAGACAACGACTTCCCATTTATGGGGAGTGGTCTAGGATAGTCATTCTTCTTGGCAGTCACTCTGATTAGTGGTCAAGTAGAATGGTCTGCCTCGCCGGGCAGTCATTCTTTCGAAGTTCACAGTTGTGAGCAGTTTCAAAGAATCGTCCGTTTGGAGGTTGATGCAGGACAAACATTCCTTGAGGGCAGACTCATTCTTTCCAGGTTACACTTGTTTAGTGTCGGAGGAATGGCCCAGGGTGGGGAATGGTACGAACAGTTACTCCTCGAAGTCAGACTCATTCTCTCCAGGATACACCTTGTTTGGTGTCGGAGGAATGGCCCAGGGTGGGGAGTAGTCCAGGCTAAAAAATCAGGGACAGTTATTCCTCGAGGGAAGACTCATTCTCTCCAGGTTACACCTTGTTTGGTGTCAGAGGAATGGCCCAGGGTGGGGAATAGTCCAGGACAGTCATTCCTTAGGGAAAACTCATTCCCTCCAGGTTACACTTTGTTTAGTGTCGGAGGAATGGCCCAGGGTAAGGAATGGTCCAAGAATTTCTCGAGGGAAGACTCATTCTCTCCAGGTTACACCTTGTTTGGTGTCGGAAGAATGGCCTAGGGTGGGAAATGGTCCAGGTTCAGAAATCAGAATCAATCCTTCTTCCTTGGTTGAGAAGAATGGGGCATATAGCCCACTGTTGATATTCTATATTTAGGGCAGACATTCTTTCAGACCTCACAGATGTGAGTGAAAGATTGGCCCAGATGATTATTATTGATGTTATATACTGAGGGTAGACACTCTTTCAGATCTCACAAACGTGAGTGAAAGATTGGCCCAGTTGATTCAGTTTTATGATAACATTGTCTCTATGCAGATGAAGACTACTATGGTGGCAGACATTCTTTCAGATCTCACAGCTATGAGTGAAAGATTGGCCCAGATGATACAGTTTTTATCATAACATTGTTTATATTCAGGTTGCTATTTGTTATGAAGGACAGTTTTTGAATGTGGTTCACAAAGTATGAGTAGTTGTGTACTACTGGAATAGACACAGGTGTGTTCTATAAATTGATATTGTACCAGTTGTCATAGGAGATTATCCAGTTGGATAATAATGACAGGTGCTCGTGGTGCTACCAGTTGAATGGTTTGTTGTTCTCAAGACTATACCTCCCTAGCTAGGAGGGAGTGTTAATATTATGGTAGCTTCGGGAGGTATGAACCTCTATGATGACCTATGACAAGATTAGAATCCTCCGGAAGGAAGCAAAGAATTGAAGGAAACCCTAGACAGGTTGTCGGCTGAACAAATATATTTATATTGAATTTATTGATGCCTATAAGGAGAAGTCGGCCCAGTTAGACTGGTCAGGTCGGCCCCAGTTAGACTGGCCAGTCCACTATAAATACAGGGCGCCAGTTTCATTATTACACACTCTCAGAATTGCTGAGCCAGTTGTGCGCACTGCAGTTGGCAGTTTTGTGCGCAAGTCTCTCGGGAAAGTGGTGCGCTAGTTTCTGGGTGGGATCATCTATTCAATTTTGTTTCTATTCTTTTTCTTGGTGCATTTAGCCTCTCTTGGCTATAGATTGCAGCCAGAATTCTCTTCTCGGTCAAGGTCAAGGTGCTCGGAGGGTGGCTTAAGGCCTGTGGTTGGGAGACGAGGGTATCGTCATGGTTAAACGAGCACAATAATTTATATTCTAACATCCCTTACCCATACTATGGAAGCTTAGTCCCCCATCACTCTTTCTTTGTGTTCAGTCAACACACAATGATGTTTATATATTATATTAATGATCTGCATAATTACATATACAAAATCAGGCTCCTGGCCTTAACACTTAGGCTCTCCAGCCTAATAAACACATAAGCCCACCAACTTATCAATACTCATCTCACCATCCTACAAAACATGATTACAATTCATAAATTTGATTACAATTCATAATATAACTAGGGCACTATCAGGGGATATTATAGGTACAAGTCTAGACTTGTTGTAAATGGGTTTGCACAAAATAAACATATATATTTAGATGAAATATTTTCTCCTTTTGTTAAAATGAATTCAATTGGGACTATTTTAATTCTTGTAGTAGTAGAAGATTTACATCTTGAACAAATAGATGTAAAAACAACTTTCCTCTATGGGGATTTGGAGGAAGAGATTTATATGCAACAAACATAGGGGTATGAGGTCAAAGGGAAGGAAAATTTTGTATGTAGGTTGAATAAGAGCTTGTATGGAATAAAACAAGATCCAAGGATGTGGTATTTACATTTTGATAGGTTTATGACTGAACAAGGTTATAGTATATGTCATCTGATCACTACGTTTATTTTAAAAAACTAGAAAATGGAAGCTATTTTATATTGCTATAGTATGTAGATGACATGCTTGTTGCAGGGTCTAATATGATGGATATAAATGTACTAAAGAAGAAATTAGATAATTCATTTGCGATGAAGGATTTGGGTGCTGCAAAGAAAATCATTGGTATGAGAATAACAAGGGACAGGAAAAATCTTAAATTGACATTGTCTCAGGGTGAATACATAAATAAGGTGTTGGAGAGTTTTAAAATGCAAAATGCAAAACCATTTAGTACATCTTTGGCCAACCATTTCAAATTAACCAAACAAATGTGTCCCAAGACACAAAAAGAGATAAAGTACATGTCCAGGGTTCCTTACTCATGAACAATTGACAACTTGATATATGTGATGGTTTGCACTATACTAGATATTGCACATGCAGTGGGAGTTGCGAGTAGGTATATGAACAATCTAGGTAAAGAACATTGGGAGTCAGTAAATTGGATTCTCAAGTATTTAAAAGGTATTTCTAATCATGCATTATGTTTTGGAGGTTCAAACATTGTTCTACAGGGATATGTTGATTCGGATCTGGTAGGTGATAAAGATAGCGGTAGGAGCACCACAGGGTATGTTTTTATTCTAGGTGGAACAACAGTAAGTTGGATTTCGAAACTACAAAAGGTTGTTGCACTTTCAACAACAAAGGTAGAGTGTGTTGCTGCTATAGAGGCTAGTAAAGAGATGATTTGGTTACAGATCTTTATGGAGGAATTGGGAAATAAGTAAGAGAATAGAAGGTTGTACTGTGACAATGAGAGTGCCATTCATATTGCAAATAACTCATCCTTCCATTCTAATACTAAGCATATACAACTCAGGTACCATTTCATACGATCTGTCTTTTAAGATGGACATTTGAAGTTGGAAAAGATACACACTAGCCAGAATCCTATAGACCTGTTAACAAAGGGGGTAACCGGGGAGAAAATGAGTTCCCAATTAGTTTAAGTTGGTCTTCAAGCATGAAGGTGAAGATGATAAATTTTCTAGGTCCAAGGTGGAGTATAGTCCAGCAGGTACAATAGCAGTGGAGTTGTTGTGGTCAATCTCCAAGTGGGAGATTGCTGGTTTTGGAGCCTGATTATCTTCTTGTTTCATAGGTATTTTTTTTCAGCCTTGTTTATACCCCATGAAGACTGCACATCCCTCCACGCAGGGGTGGAGGAGGTGGGGGGGGGGGGGGGGGATTTCCCCCCCTGCGGGGTTTGGGGGAAAGCGATCCCACAAAGGAAAAATTGCCTTGTAAATGTATATTGTTATTTCATAGTAAATATGGACTGTTCATTATAAGGTCCCCGATCTGACGGTAGAAGTTATGTTAGGGTTTTTTTCCCTAGAAGGAAACCCTCTTTTATGAGGGAAATGTATTATGGCTATGCATCACTGCAAATATTGTATTATGAGAGAGGAGACCGTGAGAGAAACAAGAGGAAGTTACAACGGGTGTGTTGTAGGTTGTATTTCTTCATTTCATGGATAATAATAAAGGAAGGGCCTAAAAAATTCTTTGGTGGGCATATCCCACACTGGGTGAACCATGCATATCTGTGTCTCTATTGTATTTTGTATCTTCTATGTTTTATTTCCACAATTTCTTTTTATTTTATTGCTCCGCGAGCCTATTTTTCTAACAACAACTACTATGCAACCTGCAAGGTCCTCTCAGGACACACTATGCCTGACCCGTGGGGATAAGGTAAACTAGGGTTTCCTCCAAAATATCACTCTCCTTTGCAACCCTAATACTTATTCACTCTTATTTTCTTCTTTACGTAATAAATTACTATTGCAATCTTATCCAAAATATCACTAGTTCACAAGAAAGACGATCAATGAATAAATGTGTGAATGTACTTATGAATGACTCATTGAGGTGTATCTATACTTCTAGCAGGTAACCTCTATCCTAAAACTTAAGGCTTCTATATTTTTTTTGTTGCAAATAATTTACCCTTTCTTTAAGGACTTGTAACCAACTAGGGGCTTCTTGACCATTATTTAGGGCTTCTAACTTCACAAGGCCATATCTCCCTAACCATGAGGAACCACATGGCATACCACATATCACCAAAAATGGCATGATGAGTACTATATATATTAGTTTCTTACCTTCATTAACACTATCATTCATGTCCAAATTCCTTGACCAACTTTGGATACACTAACCAAACTGTCGAGGATTCTTCGAGGGTTGACATCAATGACAACCAATATTGCAACAAAATGAACCTTCTTGTATCCTAGTCCAGACTTGTCACTGCATAGCCTTTGATTGTTTATAATATCTTCTAGCAGTTGGGATCTTTTCAAATTATTTTTTAGCTTGTTGACTTCAACTCTCAATGACATGACCTCTTTTTCAAGATTCTCACACTCGTTTTCTTTCTTTATCATTTGGATCTACATTACTTCTTATGTTCTCTTTCCTTATTCAAGTTGGGTTTTCAAGGAGATTATTTCTTCTTTGAATGATTTCTTTATTTCTTTCTTTCTTCATCTCAGTTAAATCATTGATTAATTCTACCTCAAGATCAACTTCACCTTCTTCTTCATTACTTTTCAAGAGTTCTTTTATGAGTGTCCCTAGCCATAAATAATACTTTTTCTGAATCATTGTTGCTTTCATAATCCTCATCAGATGAGGAACTTTCTTCTTTTGATTAGAATATTTTCTTGAAGAATTTATTTTTGTTTTATTTCTTGTTTCCATTTTTATATTTATTTTGTTTCTTGATATCGTCCTCTTCATCACTATCTAAATTCTTATCATAAGTAAATTTAGTAGAAAAATGACCATTTCCACCACAATTAAAATGTCTTAATGGAAGCATACCTTTTTACTTGTGAATTCCTTTCTTCAACTTCCTTATGAATTTTTCCATTTCTTCATCTTTATCTGACTCATCGTTGTAGCTGCAATTTGGATTTGAATTGTGATTTTTATTCTTCTTTATCTTCTTGGATGATTTAAAAGTTTCTTCCTTCTTGGATGGGTTCTCCTATTCTATTCTCATTTCATAAGATGTAAATGTTCCATGTAGCTCATCGATGTTCAAAGTATCAAGATATGTTCTTTCTTCTAGAGATGATATCTTAAGATCAAATCCCATTGGAAGAGATGTTAGTACCTTTTGAACAATGATTGGTTCTTTAATTTCTTCTCCCAAACCTTTAATATAATTCATTGTTTCATCAACTCACATAAAGTAAGGTACAATGTATTCATCTTCCTTCATATTTAGTTATTCAAATTTACCTCTATAAGTTTGAAGCTTGGCCCCCTTGACTTTGGCATCTCCTTCATAGATATTTTCAAGTTTGTCCCAAATATCTTTTGTAGAGTCACACTATATAACTTTGACATATACCGATTCATTGAGACCATTCAAAATATCATTTTTATCCCTTGAATTGTTTTCACTAAGTTTCTTTCCATTTTTATCTGTTGGACTAGTGACAAGTGTTATGTATCCATCTACTATTGCTTTCCAAATATCAAATCCATGTGTTTATATGTATGTTTTCATTCTTCTGCTCCAGAAGGAATGGTTTTTTCCATTAAATTGTCATACTCCAATCTTAACGTACTCCATGATCTTCCTTCCAGTGGTTAAACTATTTTATGAAGCACCTACTTTAATACCAGTTGTTGTAATACTAATATCAGGGGGGGGTGAATTAGTATGATCACTTTTTACCACTTTCAATCAAAATATATATAATTAAACTTTATCAGTAGTATTCAATAGTTTATCACTTATGCATTATGTATATTATTGAATCATAAACAATCTCATTCATTAGAGAATAATAAACAACCACAGATACACAATACACTAGAATTTACGTGGAAACCCAAATGGGAGAAAACCACATAATGATTTCTTATATATATGAAGATTACATTCATATGAAGCACCAACTTCCCAATTCTCTGGCACCAACTGGAAGGAGTATCCAACCCCCTATTTCCAGGATCCAACCTGAAGGAAGCTACAAGTCCCTGAATTCTCTAGCTACAACTTGAAGGAGGCTCCAACCCCCTAGTTTATAGTATCTAGCCTAAAGGAAGCTCCAAATACATATATTATCTATATCCAACCAAAAGGAGGCTATGACCCCCATATTTATAGGCTCCAACCTAAAGGAAGCTCCACCTCCCTGTATTTTCTGACTCCGACTGGAAGGAGGATACAACCCCCTTTCCTTGCCATGTCCTACCACCCTGAAATATAAGTGTAGACTCAACATTTCACTACCACTGATACTTTCACTGCCATTTTCATAGGTATATCAATCAACCTATCACTGTCATTGTCACATAAACCTATCATTGCCACAGTCACATAAACCTATCATTACCACTGTCACATCAACCTGTCCCTGTCACTGTCAATCTATCATATCAACTTGTACCAGATCATGCAACAACCATGTACCAAAAGCTATACCATATCATGCATCAACCATGTGTCTCAACATGCATCAACATCATCAAGGAATTCCTGATATATATACCAAAGTATATCTCATACAATGTGACCAATATCCAAGATGATCCTCAAACCAAGAGATATGCCATAGACCATGTACCCTGAGATGCACCTCAACCATATACCATATCACTCATGATGTGTCTCAATCATGCCATAAACCATGTATCACAACATGTACCTCAACCATATACCATATCACTCATGATATGTCTCAATGATGCCATAAACTATGTATAACAAGATATGCCAAAAGAAAGTACCATAACATCAATGATGTGCCTCATACATATGGCACCATGTTCCAAGTGTATGCATCAAACATGTCCCAACATCATAAATATGTGCCTTTAACAATGAACCATAACATCCATAAACCAAGTACCAAGGATATGTCTCAAGTATATATCAATATCATCAAGACATGAACCTCAACCATATGCAACCATGTACCAAAAGGCCTCCAAGACATTCCATAACATATGCCATAACTAAAAATATATGAACATCAAAACACATATAAGTCATACCTTTCATCACGAGAAAACCCTAATGCATCAGATTTTTGATCACCATACCTTTCTCAACTTCAAAACCAACTAGATGGAAGCTTCTTCAAGCTTTTTCAAAAGCATCCGCTACTTGCTCCACTATGACCCACAAATGTTTGCTACTTTGTCCACTATGACCTGCGAATATCTGCTACTTGCACCACTGTGACCCGCAGATGTCTATTAATTTCTCCACTATGACCCGCAAATGATTTCAGAGAACCTATGTACACTTTGCTCTTGCAGTATTTCCCTTCACTGAAATTCGCCAATCTTCCTAGCACAAGTGTAGACCCACTTATGATAGCTTCATTCACAAAAAATCACTTGAATGAATTATCTAAATGAGAGGTTCTTGATGTGTATTTATACTTTTCAAATTAACTCTTTTCCTTAACTTTAGGGCTTCTTGTACTTTCTTATTACAACCACTTTACCCTTTAATTAATGACTTGTAACTATTTAGGGGCTTCTTAACCAATCTTTGGGGCTTCCAACTTCAAGAGGGAATAACTCTTCAACCGTGAGGAACCACATGACATACCACCTATAGTTAGAAACGACACAATAAGGACTATCCATATATTAGTGTGCTACCTTCATTTGCATTGTCCTTCATGTCATAATTCCTAAAATAACTTTGGGATTCATGACCACACCGCTAAGGCTTCTCAACCACCTAAACACTTAGCTATATCTCCCAGGATTCTTCTAGGGTTGAATAAGGCTAAAATCAATGCTTCTATAGTTCGTCTAGAGTTGAAATCAATGACAACTTTCCAACATGCACAAATTACATAATAAATAAATAAAAATTAAGAAATGAGCTTACACTAAACCCAAAAGAATATCTCATCACTAATGGATGGAATTGAAGATTGCTTCATTGAGCTCAAGATATAACATTCTTTGTTATATATGTGTGCAATGATGAAGAAGCCCTCAAACAACAAAGGTTAATAATAAGGTGTTATCTATTGTGATTAACCACATTGGTTGAAATAAATTCAAAATGATATGTCAAAGATATTGAGATGATAAATATTAACTTGGATAAATCAAATATGGAGAAGAGTTATGAAGCATAGCAACAAGGAGCACTTTCTACCAAACTATGTCAAATTCATAATTTGTGGGATAATAAAATTAACAATCAAATTAATCTTCGCTAGTTAAATTTTATAATTTTCCATCTACTTCCATGAATATATTCTATTATAAATGTTAGTTTAAGACTAGGTTAGCTAATAGTGTATTTTTCATGTGTCACAGTCCCTACAATGAAGTATGCCTTTATTAGTTACTTATATTTGGGTCTTCTTCATAAGAAATTTCCAACTAAAATGAGGTTAGATATATTCCAAACTAAGCCAAATGCTTATTGTTTCAAATAGTTCATTATTATACTCCCTTCCATTGAAGAATAAATAATTAACTAAAATGAGGCTAGATATATTAAAAATTAAGCCAAATGTTTATTGTTTCAAATAGCTCAATATTATACTCCCTTCCATTGAAGAATAAATAATTAATGTATAAATTCTAAGATATTTTCACTCATTTCTTGGCGATCTCAACCATGACTATAATACCGCTCTATCTTTTAGATGTTTTCACTCCTTTCTTAGAGATCTCAACAATAACTATAATATTGCTCTATATTTTATCTAGGAAAGGTATATGAAGGTGGTTTTAGGGATCAAAATATATCGCTAATGATGATTACATTTTAGGCCACATTAAGAAAAATATATATGCCCACATATTGAAAAATGTTTGAGGATGTTTAAGGTGGGGGATTCAATGTCTAATAATTTTTCCTTAGAAATGGCCTTTAAGATGATCTTGTTACATTACACACGATCTATCTAGAACATGTTATTAGAGAATGATTTATAATCCTTGAAGTTAACAAGTTTCCTTTGGTAGATTTAGAAAAAATTTAGACTTTTCATCTTTGTCACTTTCATTTAGGTTTAAGAATATCTTGTGAATTTTCCATGATCACCAAATTTTATCAGGTCACCAATCCTAGAGGCAACAACATAGTCAATTGGATTTGGCTGAGATTCTCACAATAAAAATAACACAAATAATGTAGTATTATATATATATATATATATATATATATATATATATATATATAAGTCACATATGGGAATCATAATATCCTATCAATTTAGGCTCTCAAGCATATATGCAGGACAATGAATTCAACATATATGGGGATACCAATATTAGATAAAACATTGTTCAAGGAATTCAACATATATGGGGGATACCAATATTAGATGAAACATTGTTCCAAATAACAATGGTTTACCATCAAGTTTCCACAAACTCTTGAAGCCCATTTCCAATGTATTATTGAGTACTAAAACTAAATTATGTTTCCATAAACTCTTGAATCCCATTTTCAGTGTAGTGTATTATTGAGTACTAGAACTAAATTACTTGCCAAACATGGAAACTAAATCTTGCCTACTCTAATTTTGTAATTATTGATTTGATAACTAATTATTCATATTTTGTTTTCTAACTTTGTTTTTAGATACTCATGGTATCCACCTATCTCTTTTCTCAATGTTCTTTCCCATAGTGGTCTCACAACCATCCTGTCTTAGTTCTTGGTCCAACTTATTTCCTCTCCCCATCTTATTGTCTATAACACACTTAGTTCTTTGTCAAAAAAAATACCATCTATTACCATAAAACCTAAATTTTACAACCACCAAAACTCCAGATTATGACTTTGTTTGAGAACACAACATTCCCAAGTTATTAAACAATATAATGATATATTTTCTGCCAAAATATTCTTCCCATGAACATGTGTCTCCACTAAATAATTTCATTCTTATTCTATTGCATTACACTACATGTCGGGATCAACTCCCTCTCCTATTAGTTGTCTTCATAAAAATGACCTATCCCATATCATTTTAGACGATTCCTTGTCTTCTAACTAATCTATATTATGATTCCTTTATGACTAGGTTTTCTTCATGTGAATCATGGACCAACACTTTTTCAAATGATACCTTCCATCCTTAAGGAAGGTGTTTGTACATTTTCCATATGTTATCACCAACAAATATCATAGAAATTATCCACCATCTTCAAAAGGAACAAACTCTTAGAAGTTTCTATCAACTATGATGACATTAGGTGAAAGAGACATTGAATAAAGGATGAATAATAACTAAATACAACACTTGTAAGTTGTAATCACAAAAGAGAGAGTAATGCATCAAATTAAATATAAAAATTAAATATAAAATGGCCTTTATCTTGTAAATTGAGCACATGTCCTTATAATCACTAATAGATTTCTAAAATTGTAAAACAAAATTAGATGGTAGTTTATAGTTATAAACTACCCAACTATTTTCTCCAAATAGCATGACAAGAGCTCAAGTATGCATAATAATAACATTGAGAATAAAATAATTGAAGATACCTAATTAGTCGATTCCTTGGTTAGGAATGGAATCAATTTCTAGTTTTTTGTATTTTTCTTACAATTCTATTATCAATCCATCGTATTTCCATTTATTTACATAGTATATGAAAGTACAACAATAAGATATAAACATGATTTTGGACTTAAATTCATCTCTTTCAAGATGTTAGTTTCCATGTTTAATGTGGATCTCGGTATCAACAATGCCACTACAAGTTACTTGTATCCAAAATATTATAAAGGTACAGATATAAAGTATTTAAAATGTTAAAGGCATTTCAATTTCTTTCCTTCAAAATGTTAAAGGAATTTCAATTTCTTTCCTGCAAGATGGCATTATGATTATTGTTCCATGTGTAGGATGTACCTGTTTAGTTGGTTTAGCCATGATAGACATATTGGAATTGGTTTCTATACACAATTTTAACATTTTCAATGATGGATTGATTTGTGCAAAATGGACACCCAACAAAGATGTATGCCAATTAACAAATAGGGTATGGGTGAACTAAAGAACATTACATTAAGGTTTGAAGATAAAATTTATTACACTTCCAAAAGTAAGATATTAGATGAATAAGATAAGAGGCTCAGTAATAACAACAATGGATTCTTATTATGTCTAAGATATTAGATTGTAGTTTTTATCTACTAGGAACCTAAGAATAGTTTTTATCTACTAGGAACCTAAGAGTAGTTGTTGTGAGGTATTAGCTAGCTATATATTGAATTCAATGAAATATAATTGGATAAGTTGGTGAAATGAATCGTTGTTGTTTAATATTTTATGGTATCGAAGCCACACTCTAGTTGATGAGACTGTCGTCCAATGGAGAAGAATGTTGTCATTCAAGTTGAAGGACGTAGTCATTCAGTGAAGGAGACTGTCATCCAAGTGAAGGACACTATTTGAAGGACACCTCAATGTGGCAAAGAAGACTACCACAAGTAGAATTCCTAGAGTTTTCTTGGCATTATTTATTTGCTCAGGATTTTGTAAATTGTTAGAGAAAGATTTGCCTCACCCTATGAAATCTTGAAGAGAAGGCCTTATTCCATTTCCCTATGTAGACTTATCTTCCCTGTTGATAAAATCCAGAGAAAAAAATACAATTTTTTCTACTTGTACGCATCTTTCACACTATACAACAAGCATATACACAGGCTGCTCCACTACAACCCATGTACATCAGGATTTGTGCCAGAAAATCAAAATTAAATGTCAGGTTTCCATGTCATGACAAGAGATCTCTGATCCTTGGCCTTCCATATACTGGAAATGTTCGGAATCGGTCCTTCAGTTCCATTTTGAAGGCTATAAGTTGGCCAATTCAACTTTGTGAGAAAAGTTACTCGAGAGAAATTATTTACTTCATATCAAGTCTGCATCCATTTTTTCTTTAAGTCTGAACATAATGTTCATCCCCCAAGCTCTTCCTTTATTGATGGAGAACTTCATTGTCTCCCTTCGATGAGCTTTCCTTTGGTGGAGGATTGAAGTGGTGGAGGCCCAGCTGGAAGGAAATTAGTTTCTCGATTCCAAACCATGCCGACACGAAAGTCTATAGTATTTTCACTTCTACTGATCGTTTATTAATAGAAATACTCTCTTCCCGTCCAATTGATGTCTTGCAAATATATGAATTATTATCCATGGGAGTATTTGTTATGTATATTGATGGATTATGCTATCTAATGTGGTAAACTTTTATATTTCCACCATATCCTTGTTTTTTCTTGTTTGTTGAGCACTTGTTGCAGGTATATATAGATTTGGATCAAAGTGCTCAATGATAGACATCATCGAACATCTAGACGAGGTAGACCTCTTTATTATCTCCCTTGCACATTGGTTTATATAGCATATTCTTGGGATAGACTTGATTTCTACAGTCATTTTCGTCTGTTGTGGTTCACCCTATCCATAGAGAGATTTTCCTCATAACAGAATTGGCGACCGTACTAGGGATGAATATTCTTTCTTAGGGTTTGAAGTACTTTTCTCCTTAGATTGCTCTCATTTCTATTGTGGTTCTTGTTGCATTATTGTTTGACAGCTCTTGTTCACTCCGGGTCTGATTTTTCAACCTTTCTCCCTTGCCTAACCTTGTTTTAAAGCATATACATGCCTTTTGCCTTGACAGCCATGTATACACGCATGTTGTCTCACTGCAAGCTACGTATATACGCTTTGTTTTCCTGAACACTTGTGTACATCAGTTTGCCTTGCATTTTCTCTTGGTCTGGTGTTTTTTGGGTGGGATTTGATGCTTGTTGAGCCTTCTTGGGTCTCTGTAGTTCCTGTTAAGTGCTTGTGGGATGACAGGAAACCCTCTTTTGGTTGAATTTCTGGGTGAAGTCTTTCTCTTCATCTTTTCATTTTTATTGTCCTTGTACATTGGGTTAGGTGTTTTATTGCTTGGTATATTTCTTGAGTTATCTCTTTTTTATACACAATAGGGCTATATATCAAGTTACTTTTCAGTTCATGCATTTTCAAGTTTTGATATATTGAAAATACAAAAAAAATTAGGCATTTTTCATTGCTTGGAATTTTTTTCTTTTGAGTTTTTATCATTAGCTTAGTGCATATAGTGAAAGATTGCATTTTTACTTTTGAATTGTAGAGTTGAATTTGAAAATTGCATCATTTTTTAGAAGCATATCATTCATTGAAAGTTAAAGTTAGGACTTTGCATTATTTTCATATTTACTTCTCTTGCAGAGTCATAACACGATGATTTTCACTACCATACCTTTTTGAGTAATCACGGCCATTAAAATCAACGCTATAATTTAAAATTAACTAGTCACGATTTGATTTTTCTAGGGTGCACAAACTAGCCTAGGATTTTGTGCCTTGGAATAGGATTTTGTGAGTAAAATTCTTCAAGGAAATTAAATCAACATATGTGTCTGAGTCAGGGAGTGGAGAAATCCATTGTATAATTGGTAAGATTAGGAGGCTCCGCTCACACCGAAGTTAATCATGAGGTTGTGTGAAGTTGGTTGAAGGGATATCCCCCTGATACCTTCCTAGCGTTAGAGATATTTATGGGGATCTATTCATATCTCAGGATCTTGTTAGTGCCCTTACCTCCATGAGAGGTGGTTCTTTCAAGGTTTCAGGCTTTGCTACCTTACCCATACGATGGACCTAGCTTACGGATACTCATCTGTGCATCGATTATATAGTGGCTTATTAGTTGCTTAACTTAGGTGTATCATAGGTTACTTGCAGGGGTTATTCTGCAGGTACCCTGGGTCAAATAAGGGTCAGACAACACACAACCTTTATGGAGTATTACCTCTCTGTGGGGATCTTACCGACTAGTTGTTAATCCCACAAGATCCCTTATAGCTAATTTTGTTACCTCCGATCTTTAGCAGGGAGTCTCAAGCCCCTCTTGGGAGAGACATAAATTCTTTAGGGAGGGAGGCCACTCAACCACTTTACCCCATTTTATTGGCCATTTTACTTTTGGTGTGCTCTTTTATTACTAGTTGGCCTTAGGATATAATTTTTATCTTTAGATTATTAAGTCATCGTGGAGTTGGAACAGCCTCCCCGCTGGTCGAGTCGCTTGTTACAGTTACCACCGGATTTTGTGTCCTTGACTTATAAAAGGTGTCTTGTTATTATACGTGGTACACACACATCCACCATTCAGACTTGTGATTCTACAAGGATGGGTACTGAACCTAGTCTTCATAATTTTGGGAGCCCTTCGACTCCCATACCCACTATAGTTAATGGAACCCCTTCAAATCATGCAACCTCTATGGTTGTAGTGCCAGAGGTACCTATCATTACTATGGCCTGACCTATAGTAAATTCTCAAGTTACCACTTCGAAACCCTTTGGGTCTCTTGGCCACTCACTGGGCTACAATGTTCAGTCCATCCCTATGGCTTCTAGTCCCTTTTCTTATGGTATGCCCAACTTCACTTCGCAGTTTTCGAACTCCATCCCAACAGTTGGCCCTAATGTTAGCATTGGTATTGGGGGAAGTAAACCTCCCTACACTCCTTTTTCATTTTGTGGATCTCAAATCCCTCAAATGACTCCTAATATGGGAGGCATTCATTCTTTTAACACCGAGTCCAATCCTCCTACTTCTGGCTGGAGAAACCAGCCTGGAAGACAAGATTCAACTCAAGTTTCATCCTACAACCCTACCTCCTCAGTGCAGATTCTGACCAATACATTTGGCATGATGAATCCACCTCTATCCTTTGGATTCCAACCCAGAGGAGGTCAGTTTCACTCTTTGGAAACCCCTAACCTGGATCCAATCTGGCTGGGGGAAATTTCTATAACCCTCAACAGAACATTCTAGTTGGAATGATGCCCAACCAATTTGGAGGAGGGAATTATAATTCCAACCATGGTGTTTACCAAAACCCTAGATGGCCTGCAAATCCGCAAGCACAATATTTCTCGAGAGGTTTGGGCCAAATGTCACAAACCCGTCTCCCTTTTCTAGCCACGCTTAACCTTCGAGATTTGTCTAAGTTAATGAATGACCCTATGAGTCACGGTCCTACATGGCCTCCCGTCCCCACCAAACTTCCTTCAGACATCATGAATTTCAAGGGTAAGAATGGAGAGGATCCTGGTGATCACGTCACTGCCTTTCACCTTTGGTGCTCATCAAATTCGCTCAATGATGATTCTATTCGATTGTGATTATTTTAATGCACCCTCATCAGAGTTGTTGTGAAAAGGTATATTGAGCTACCTAGGGGGGAATATGGGACTTTTATTCACTGGGTGATGATCTTTCTTAACCACTTCCAGTTGCCCATTCGTTATAATACTGGCCTAGAACTACTATCTACTTTACGCTAGGATATTTCCACTCATATCTCAGACCATATATAGGAGTGGCATAGATGGAAGAGGTTGATTAAGACCCCTATACCCCCAACCTTTCTTTTAGAATGGTTTCTTAAGTCTTTACACACTCCTATCTCGAAGGACGTTGCCACTAAGGAAGAAGTGATCTTTAGAGCCCAACAGTTAGACTTGATATATGCTGAGTCTGGGATGTTAGATCGCCTTCTTCTAAATGAAATTCAGTCAACTTACATCCCAAGAAAAAATATCGGAACTCATGCCGATGGAATTGTAGGTGCTGCCAATGTAAAGTCCGCAGACTCGGTGACAAGCCAGATGAAAAATTTGTCTCTAAGCCAGTCTGTAGGAGGACTAGCCTCGCCTGTTTATTCCAACCCCACTCATTCAGTGGATGTACACTCTGTGCAATCGTCGTCCAACCTGAATGGTAACCAACAACGAGGAGGGAATAATAATAAAGGAATTAATAAACATAAGGGTGGGAGAAATGGTAATAAACCCAAGGACAATAATAATAATGAAAAGACAGGTAGTAAATCTGGAGAAGGAAAATGAGAAAGATGTAAGATGAAGTTTCCCTGTAATCTTTGCACAAATGATCACCTTACACATTTATTCCCCAAAATTTCCGAAGTTGCGAGGCTATTAGCTCAATCGCCCGTTGTGCTCACGAATCTATTCCCACATAATCAACACCTAGCCAGGAGCTCCTCAAATGCCAAAAATGCGGATAATGGGGGTGAAAACCAAGAGTCGGAATATGGTGATCATTTATGTATCAATATGGTCGATGCGAAAATCGATGTAGCCACTCGATATCGAGACTATAGTTCTAAACAAACTATTCATGATCTAGAATATCCTCCTCCTCCTCTAGAGACGAATTTACAGAATGATAAAGTAGAGCCATCGCCTCGTATTCCGAAAGGAGTCCTCAAGCGCTCTACCCATAATCCAAATGCTAGAGCCGCCCAGAACTACTCTATTTTTGAGGACCTGGGTCAAACACCTTGTGCGATGTCGGCTTTGGAGGTACTCCAGACTTGTCCTTCATAGAGGAATGCCTTGCTCTCTGATTTAGGAGCTCTAGAACCCAGTGGCTCAAAATTTATCAAGCTTTATGTCACAGATGTTAATACTCTCTTACCTTAGCATGTGGCTTTCCAAATCCATATGGAGTACTCAAAGTATACCATAAAACATGCGGTTGTTGATGAAGGAACTTCTACATGTGTGATGTCCTTGGTCTGTTGGAAAGCTCTCGGTTCTCCAACTCTTTCCAAGTCATCGAACATGTTTACTGCTTTTGACAGTCATTCCTTTGGCCCTCATGGTATTCTCCCTACCTTTCTAGTCTAGTTAGGTGGGAAGACGGTAGAGGTGGAGGTAGAGGTAGTTGATGTGCCTCTTGATTATAACCTATTACTAGGTCGCATTTGGAATTATGCTATGATTTTTGTCATGTCTTCCGTCCTCCATACTCTTTGTTTTCCTCATGAAAGGAATATTGTGACGATCGATCAATTACCCTTTACATGATCTAGTCCTAATTCATATCTTGGACTGTCGATCCCAGTGATCGAGAATTCTCAGTCGGCAACTCAAAATATCGGTGTCGAAATGTATTATTCCCTTATGGGTACTTTCAACTTATGGGCACCAAGGCATCATGTTTATTCCATGTCCAGTAGGCTCGTCTCGATAGGGAGGTCCATTCCTTTACACACTTCTTGGTTTAGTGATTCGTGGACCCTACCTTCCCCGAATTCGTCTTGTGAAGGTCAGTTGCATGATGGAATGGCCATGCCACTATCAACAACAAATATTGTGTATCAAGTTGTTCTCAACTCTTCGGCCGATCCCGATCCTGTTCCCTTACCGACGGATGACGAGGATCTCATGTCTAGGCCTGTGTGGTCCACTTTGTTCTCTTGTTCACATGATTTCCTAGATGGGACTTTTCCTTCGGACGAAGCCATCATCAAAGCCATGAATGGTTCCAACAAACCTTAGGATGATATGCATCACCACTCTTATTTTCTCCAAGATCTTGAAAGAATCGAACAACATGACTTTCGATCTATTTTGAGTGAGATAGTCGGTCACGTCGTAGTTCCACTTGATATGCATGACATTTATGCCAAAGGAAATATGGAGGGAATTTATCCTACCATCATGATCGACATCTCTCATACCCCTAGCAAGGTTGACAATTTAAATATCGGTGCAGATTTTTTTCCAGAAGAAATCTCGATCTACACCGAACTCTTCAAGGAATTTCGAGACGTATTTTCTTGGTCTTATGAAGAGATTCCAGGAATCGACCCTTGTATTGTTGAACATGAGATTAGAACTTATCTGGATGCTAAAACTGTTTGGAGACGTCTTAGAGTTGTCAACCCTTGAAATCCCCTGCTATTAAGGCAGAGGTGGAGAAGCTACTTAATGTTGGCTTCATCTACCCAGTTCCCTTGAATGAATGGGTATCCAACCCTATTCTTTTAGATAAGAAGGAACCATCCATGTATGTATGGATTTTTGTGACCTCAACAAGGCTCGTCCTAAAGATAACTTTCCCACACCTTTCATCGATTAGATTCTTGATGAGTGTGCGGGAAGCAAAGTATTTTCTTTTATGGACGGATTTTCGGGATACAATCAGATTCAAATAAAACCCGAGGATCAACACAAGACGACATTTATTTATCCTTTGGGTACTTTTTCTATTAGAATATAGAGGATTGTGCTCGTTTAACCATTGACGATACCCTCGTCACCCAACCACAGGCCTTAAGCCACCCTCCGAGCACCTTGACCTTGACCAAGAAGAGAATTCTGGCTACAACCAATAGCCAAGAGAGGCTAAATGCACCAAGAAAAAGAATAGAAACAAAACTGAACAGATGATCTCACCCAAAATCTAGTGCACCACTTTCCCAGCTTTCCCAGAAACTTGCGCACCAAACTGTTGCTGCCTGCAACTGCCTGCGCAGATATTTCTCTCACTGCAACTACTGAGATGACAAATAATGAAACTGGTGCCCTGTATTTATAGTGGACTGGACAATCTAACTGGGGCTGACCTGGCCAGTCTAACTGGGCCGACTTCTCCTTCCGGGCATCAATAAATTCAATATAAATATATTTGTTCAGTCGACAACTTGTCTAGGGTTTCCTTCAATTCTTTGCTTCCTTCCGGAGGATTCTAGTCTCATCATAGGTCAAAATAGAGGTTCATACCTCCCAAAGCTACCATAATATTAACACTCCCTCATAGCTAGGGAGGTATGGTCTTGAGCACAATAGATCATTCAACTGGTAGCACCACAAGTACCTGTCGTTATTATCCGACTGGATAATCTCCTATGACAACTGGTAAAATATCAATTTATAGAACACACTTGTGTCTATTCCAGTAGTACACAACTACTCAGACTTTGTGAAACACAATCACAAACTGTCCTTCATAACAAATAACAACCTGCATAGAAACAATGTTATAGTAAAAACTGTATCATCTGGGCCAATCTTTCACTCACATCTGTGAGATCTGAAAGAATGTCTGACACCACAGTAGTCTTCATCTGCATAGAAACAAGGTTATGATAAAACTGAATCATCTAGGCCAGTCTTTCACTCACGTCTGTGAGAACTGAAAGAATGTCTACCCTTAGTATATAATATCACCAATAATCATCTGGGCCAATCTTTCACTCACATTTGTGAGGTCTGAAAGAATCTCTTCCCTCAATATAAAATATCAACACTGGGCTATCTGCCCCATTCTTCTCAACCAAGGAAGAAGGATTGTTTCTGATTTCTGAACCTGGACCATTTCCCACCCTGGGCCATTCTTCCAACATTAAACAAAGTGTAACCTGGAGAGAATGAGTCTGCCCTCGAGAAATGCTTGGACCATTCCTTACCCTGGGCCATTCCTCCAACACTAAACAAAGTGTAACCTGGAGGGAATGAGTCTACCCTAAGGAATGACTATCCTAGACTATTCCCCACCCTAGGCCATTCCTCTGACACCAAGCAAGGTGTAACCTTGAGCGAATGAGTCTTCCATCGAGGAATAACTGTCCCTGATTGCTAAGCCTGGACTACTCCCCACCCTGGGCCATTCCTCTGACACCAAACAAGGTGTATCCTGGAGAGAATGAGTCTGCCCTCAAGGAGTAACTGTCCGGACCATTCCCCACCCTAGGCCATTCCTCCGACACTAAACAAGTGTAACCTGGAAAGAATGATTCTACCCTCAAGGAATGTCTGTCCTGCATCAACCTCCAAAACGGACGATTATTCGAAACTGCTCACAACTGTGAACTTCGAAAGAATGACTGCCCGGTGAGGCGGACCATTCTACTTGACCACTACTCAGAGTGACTACTAAGAAGAATGACTGTCCTATACCACTCCCCATAAATGGGAAGTCATTGTATATGATACATCAATAGTCAGTCTGCCTCCCATGTTAACTACAATGGGAAGCCACTGTCCGTCAGAAATCTCAATCCACTTTCCGAACAGGAAAGCATCTGTCCAATCTGGACTCTTACAAAAATAAATAAATAACATTTTTAATTCTCCCTCCTAACTGGAGAGTTATTTTAATCATAGAAATAAACATTTTTGCGTACCTTCTCTATCCTGGAGAGTCTTCCCTTTCATCTAAGGGAGTTATTTCCGCAATCCCCATATTCTCTCGGAAATATGCAAACTTGATTCTGGAAAGAGGCTTTGTCAGGATATCTGTTGTCTGCTCATCAATGGGGATATACTTGAGCTTTACCTCTCCTTCCTGGACTTTATCTCAGATAAAGTAATATTTGATCTCAATGTGCTTCGACCTTTCATGAAACATTGGATGCTCGGATAATCTTATACAACTCTGATTATCACAATATATTATGGTCGATTCTGGAGTCTGATCAAATAAATAGGATATTAACTTCCTTAGCCATGCTGCTTCTGTGCATGCTTCACATGCTTCCATATACTATGCTTCTGCTGTACTAAGTGCGACATACTTCTTCTTCCTTCTGCTCCAAGATATCATAGCGGAGCCCAAGATGAAACACATACCTGAAGTACTCTTTCTGTCTTCTGCACTTCCTGCCCAATCAGAGTCTGTGAATCCATGAAGTAGGATATCACTGGATGTGGTATATCTTAAGACATAGTTTATTGTCCCACGAATATATCTCAAGACATGCTTTGCAGCTATCCAATGCTCTTGTCTCGGTTCCACCTGGAAATAACTTAATGTATTTACAACAAAGCAAATATCTGGTCAAGTATTTACCAAATACATCAATGATCCAATTAGTTGTTGATATAGAGATGGATCTACTGGATCGGAATCTAGGAATTTCATTTTTCTTATATCTGCATTCATAGGAGTGTCCATGGACTTACAGTCCATCATTCCAAACTTCTAAAGGATCTTTATTGCATATTTTCCTTGTCCAAGGAATACTTCACCATGCTTCTGCCATACTTCTAGTCCCAAGTAATAGTGCATGAGACCTAGATCTTTCATATCAAATTCAGAGGCTAAATCCTTCTTGCACTGAATGATTAGAGATTCTTCACCTATTATGAATAGATCATCAACATATAACAATAGAATTACAGGTGCATTGTTCACAACTTTGTAGTAAAGGTTTGGATCTGCATGACTCTTGGAAAAACCAAGTCTAGTTAGATAACTGTACATCCTAGCATACCAAGCCCTTGGAGCTCGCTTGAGTCCATATAGATATTTCTTCAGTCTGCAAACATGAGTTTCTCTGGAGTGTACCTCGAATCCTTGAGGTTGTTCAATATATACTTCTTCTTCGATAGCTTCGTTGAGAAAGGTTGTCTTTACATCCATCTGGTGTAGATTCCATCCCATGGAAGCAACAAGAGATATGATAGTTTTGATGGAAGTATACCTTGCCATCGGAGCAAAGGTTTCGTCATAGTCTTCTCCCTCCTTCTGGGAGAACCCTCTGGCCATGAATCTTGCCTTATATTTATCCACGCTTCTGTCTGCTGCATGTTTGATCTTGTATACCCATTTTGAAGTTACAACTGATTTCTCTT
>ML777508.1:894879-926071 GCA_009831015.1 Picea engelmannii
TTACTGTTTCTTCGATAGATCTGTTCTTTCTTTCTGCTACACCGTTTTGTTGAGGATTATGAGGAACAATTAGCTCCCTCCTAATCCCTGCTGATTTGCAGAATGAAACGAACTCCTTCGAGGTGTATTCTCCTCCATTATCTATTCTTAATGTCTTGATATTCTTGTTCGTAAGGTTTTCTATTTCTACCTTGAATTCTTGGAACTTGTTGAATACTTCATCTTTTGACTTCAATAGGTATAGCCACGCTTCCTTGAATAGTCATCTATGGAAGTTAAGTAGTAGAGAGCTCCTCTTAAATATTTGACTGGAATTGGACCGCAAACATCTGAGTGTATTAGATCTAGGGTTTCCTTAGATCTGTTGTTGTTTCTTGGGAATGCTTTCTTAATGTTTTTCCCAAGGGCACATCCCTTGCAAATTCCTTCGTGTGTAGACTTCAATTCTGGTATCCCTTCAACCATCTTTCTGAGGAAAGGTAATGCTTGATAATTGATATGAGCGTACCTTCTATGCCAAAGCTCATTAGGGTTGACCTCATCATGTACTAGGGCTTCTTCATTTCGTTCTAGTAGTCTATATAGATTCCCTTCACGTCTTCCAATAACCCTAGCATCTTCTATGTTGGAATATTTATGCCATGATAACACCTTTTCATCTATGAAGGCTATTCTTTTTCCTTTGTCTTCTAAACATGAGATTGATACAAGATTCTTTTCTAAACCAGGTACATATAGAATATTTCTTAAGTGAACATGATTACCTGATTCCAGTTTGATGGAGGCTTGTCCAAATCCTTCGACGGGGTAGGTGCTTTTGTCTCCAAGCTCCACTTTGTACGATGTCTTTCTCTCATTTAGATCTTAGACTCTAGCTTGATCTCCCGTCATGTTCCTGGAAGCTCCACTGTCGATTATCCACATATAGTCTTCAATTTTCCCAGTAAATGCTGAGTAATGTAAGAGACTAATTGTTTCACACATGTCTTCGGTTGACTAATAACTAGTCATGCCTTGATCCAAAACTTCAACTATGTCTTTTCTCTCTTCTGAGAAATTCAATAGGTGCGATGAGTTAGGGTGCATCTGGATATCTTCTCCTTGAGCAAGATGCTCCATCACAAGGTGTCGGATCTGATAATTAGGGTTTCTGCAACTGCTACTGCTAGTAGCCCTAGCTGTAGTTCTTTTGAATATGCTCCTACTAGTAACCCTAGCGATAGTTCCTCAATGAGCTCAATACCTAGAGGTTATGTTTCCTTCCAGCGTTTTAGGATGACTTAAGGGGGTGTGGGCCCACAACCTATTAGAATATAGAGGATTGTGCTCATTTAACCATTGATGATACCCTCGTCACCCAACCACAGGCCTTAAGCCACCCTCCGAGCACCTTGACCTTGGCCGAGAAGAGAATTCTGGCTGCAATCAATAGACAAGAGAGGCTAAATGCACCAAACAAAATAATAGAAACAAAACTAAACATATGATCCCACCCAGAAGCTAGCTCACAACTTTCCCAGCTTTCCCAGAAACTTGCGCACCAAACTACTGCTGCCTGCAACTACCTGTGTAGATATTGCTCTCACTGCAACTGTTGAGATGACGAATAATGAAACTGGCACTCTGTATTTATAGTGGACTGGCCAATCTAACTGGGGCCGACCTAGCCATTCTAATTGGTCCGACTTCTCCTTCTGGGCATCAATAAATTCAATATAAATATATTTGTTCAACCGACAACTTGTCTAGGGTTTCCTTCAATTCTTTGCTTCCTTCCGGAGGATTCTAGTCTCGTCATAGGTCATAATAGAGGTTCATACCTCCCGAAGCTACCATAATATGAACATTTTCATACCAAAAAATGTCTTTCGACCTTAAAAACGTCGGAGGAACCTTTCAACGTGCCATGACTTTCACTTTTCACGATATTAAGCACATAGTTGAAGCTTACCTTGATGATATTGCTGCTCACTCTTGCAAGAGAGCGGATCACATTATACACCTTCGCCTTGTTTTTGAAAGATGTCGTTATTATAGAATCCACTTGAACCCTCACAAGTGCATCTTTTGTGTTAAGTCTGGTTGTCTTTTAGGTTTTCTAGTTTCTGAGACTGGTATCATGGTAGATCCACTTAAGGTTGAGGCAATACTTCGGTTGCCTCCCCCACGCACGATTAGACAACTTCATGGTTTACAGGGGAAATATATCTCTCTTCATTGGTTTATAGTGAAGTATGCCACTATCACTAAAGGTTTCATGTGTCTTTTGAAGAAGGACACCCCTTTTATTTGGGATGAGCGAGCCCAAGATTCCTTTGATGCTTTGAAGAAAGATTTGGTGTCAGTGCCTCTACTGAAGCTGCCTGACTACAATAGAGATTAATTTCTTTATATTGCCACGTATGATGATACAATTGGTATGGTTCTAGTTTAGAAGTATGATGAGATCCACGAGCACGTCATCTACTATCTTAGTCGAACTTTACTCAGTCCTAAACTTAATTACTCTCACGTCGAAAAGCTAGCTTTGGCTATCGTTCATGCAGTCCAGCGTTTGTGTCATTATATATTACTTTGCAAGACTACCATGGTTGCGTATGTCAATCCATTTCAATACGTTCTTACCAGGTGTATGATCGGGGGGAAATATAATAAATGGATTGTCATTTTACAAGATTTTGATATTGATTTATCTTCTGCTAAATCCAAGAAATTCCTACTCTTCGTAGAGTTAATATCCTATTTTCCATGATTAGATGAAGATGTTATCCATGTTTATTCATTTGTGGATGAACACATTTTTCTTGTCTCATCGTCCGACCCCTGGTATGGAGACATTGTTCTCTATCTTCATACCTTGAATTTCCCTCGACATCTCTCACGAGATGACCGACGACATATAAGATACCAAGCTAAGAAATATACTATCGTCAGTGACACTTTGTATTGCTGAGGAATAGATGATATATTGCATCGTTGTTTAAATCATGGAGCAGCTAAGTCTTTTCTGAATAATTGCCATAGTGGGGCTTGTGGTGGTGATCTATCTGGGCTTGGGACAATCCAAAAAAATTTGTGAGCTGGTTATTTTTGGCCTACTATATTTAAAGATTGTATTGAAGCGATTAAGAAGTGTCATCCCTGCCAAGTGTTCACTCGGATAATGCGCTCACATCCATCCCCTCTTCACCCAATCATTAGCGTCGGTCCCTTCACCAAGTGGGGGGTGGACTTCTTCGATTGCAACCCAACTTCGGTTGGGGGCCATCAACAAATTATCATGGACATCGAATAATTTACTAAGTGGGTAGAGGCCATGCCTACCATTAAATCCGATGGGAAGACTGCAACCTTTTCTGTATTCAATCAAATTATCGGTCAGTTCGATATCCTGAGTGAGATTGTCACTGATCATGGAAGTCACTTTCATAATGAAATGATGGAAGAACTAGAAGCTAAGTTGGGTTTTAAACATGTTCATTCTTCTCCTTATTACCCCCAGGAAGATGGACAAGTAGATTCCATCAACAAGTCTCTCAAGACCATTTTGCAAAAAATTGTCAATCAGAGTAAGTTCGACTAGCACATCATGTTATATCCTACACTCTGGGCATATCAAACCTCCGTCAAGACTGCCACTGAATTTTCCCCTTTCTAGTTAGTACACAGTGTGGATTTGATTTTACCTATTGAATGTGAAATCCTTTCTCTTAATTTCTCAGTCACGCTCCTACCTGACACTTTCGATCTCGAGCGACAACTTGTACACTTAGAGAGTCTTGATGAGCAACGTCGAGATGCCTCTACGACTATCGAGGTGAACAAAAGACATGTCAAGGTCCAGTATGATAATTATGTCTGTCCTCAGTTGTACGCCGAGGGTGACTTGGTCCTCTTGTATGATCAATCCAAAGAACCACTGGGTCAATTATGAAGTTTCCTGTCAATATATATCTTCCCTTCTCTAATGTAACTTGTTAAATCTAGAATTGGGTGTCTAATAACATCGTTGGGCATGGTTGGAATGTGAATCTGAGTAATAGAGCCTTTTTTTCCTTAAATACATCCTTCCCATTCATGAGTTGTAGACACTTCACATAAAGAATCTACATATGATCTCATGTTTGTCAAAATAATCAAAACATTCTTTCCACATTCATAAGAAAGATATTCTATTGTTTCCAAAACAATGCTAGACATAATAATACATTCAATAGTGGGATCATTTTCCAAGCTTAGAGATATTTTGTGGGACTAAGCACATCTTCTTGTTGGGCATAGAAATCAATAAATCATTGAGTGGAAAATTATTCAACTAGAAAGTGCGAGAGTAGATCTCTTAATGAAATTCAATGTGTGAAGGATTGATAACCTACTACAATTTGTACACTAGAGGTATTGTATTTCCATTGCATGGAGATTCAAATATATTGTCCCATTTGGTAAGCCTGCATTGAATTATACTCTTCCTTATTGCATTTTTTCTTTGATATTGTTGTTCTATTTGTGCATGAAATTGCTAGTTTGCATTATTTAATCTTTTCAGGGTCCAAAACATTGGACAAAAAGAATTATAATTTAAGGATTCATAAGATATTAACCATTACTATTTTTTTATATTTTCATCAAATAATATTAGATAAAGAACGAAGGCCAACAAATGATCCTGAAGACTATGATAGTGGACCACTAGTAGAAAAAGACAAATTTATGACTAAAAAAGTGACTGAAAATTGCATATAAATGACTAAGTTTAGTCACATGACTACTAGTAGTATATTGCTAGACATATATAACACGACCAAATATATGAATAAAAATTTTTAGTCATTTATTGGTTGTTTTGGTTGATCGTTTTGGTGGTAACTTTAGTCATTAATCGTTGTTCACTGGTCATTTATTTGGTCGTGGTAGTCCATTATTGGCGTCAAGAAGTAGTAAATTTATTCATTTGTATCATTTATTTCCGTCAACTGGTAGTATATTTAGTCATTGTAATCATCATTTTTCGTAAACATGTAGTATATTTAGTCATTGTAATCATCATTTTCCGTCAATTAGTAGTATATTTAGTCATTTTTATTTTCTATTTTCCATCCATTGGTAGTATATTTAGTCATTGTTGTAGTCAATGATTGTCATTAACCAATCATTTATTTAGTTGCGGTAGTCATTTATTTTCATCAACAAGTAGTAAATTTAGTCATTTGTATAAGTTATTGTCATCAACTAGTAGTATATTTAGTCATTTTGATTCACTGAATTATGTTAATTGGTAGTGTGTTGATATAATGTTTAGTAGTTGCATAATCATTATATTTACTACAATTTTAGTAGTAAATGTCCAATTATATAATGATATGAATAATTTATTATTTACCATAAATTAATTGTGTAATGCAAAAATAAACATAGTACTAACCTTAAATTAAAACATTAAATAATTTAGTATTAAACTTAAATTAAAACATTAAATAACTAATTAGTATTAAACTTAAATTAAAACATAAAATAAAAGACAAAATATTGATTCTAACATGATCATGATAAAAAACTAAAGTAATCTGACATAAAATCAAATTAAAACATATAATATTTCAATTTAAATGAATTGCAAGATAACCATATATATAATAAAAAATGTTAAAAGCAGTACAATGTTGTGATTGAGAGTTTCCAAGCATGCAAAGACACCATAATATAATATCCATGAGCAATGTACATTCAAACTACTAAATGTACAGAAAATAAAATTAAAACATATAATATTACAATTTAGATGAACTACAAGATGATCACAAACACACACACACACACACACACACATATTAAAAAATATAAAAGTCCACAAATTCACCATAATAAAACATCCATCATAATAAAAGATCCATGAAGATTAATATACATTCAAACTACTGCGTAAACATTAAATCAAATTAACACATAATATTGTGAACTACAAGATGTTTATATATGTGTGTGTGTGTGTGTGTGTGTGTGTGTGTGTGTGTGTGTGTGTGAAAGTAGTACAATATTGTCACTGACTTTCAATCACTAAGAGTTTCCAAGTTTGCAAATACACCATAATATAAAAATTCCTTGAACATGCATTCATTCAAACAACTGTCATTGAGAGTTTCCAATTCTGCAAATACACCATAGTATAAAATATCCTTGAACATACATTCAAACAACTGCATAAAAGAAGTGGTCCAACTTGTCTAACAACTGTGATAAAAATCATCTATGTCATTTTTTACAAATATTTCAAAGGCCACTCTGTGAAGCTTCCTTCCTTCTCTTTCAGACGGATAGATCCATCTATTTTTTCTTCATAAAAAAAGGGTATGTTACTTGTGACCATTATAAAATTTACATTTGCATCTCCTGTTCCACTCAATTTCACTCCATCTTGGATAATGAGTGAATCTGTATGATTCCCACAATAGCATCATCATACAGATCCAACGAATTTACTTTGTCTCCTTATTGGAGTTTATGATCAATACATTTTTGCAAAAACAAAAAGAAATAAACATTCTCTCGAGATATGAAAAATGTTAAAACAAGAATTATATTATAATATTTAGCATACAATTATTGCAGTCACCTCGAGTTCACTAGTACCACTATGAATATACTGCACATTATTATTGAGTTCAATGTCAATATGATCACTATCAATATTGAGACCACTTAGTGCATCTTTCATAGATCTTTTGATAAGGACTTGTCCTTTCCATTGTGTTTCTTTTATAGAGTTTCCCTACATGTGATTTCATCATGAAAAACAAATATACAACATTCAAAAGTATGAAGAATGCATTATTAAGCATTCAAAAGTATGAAGAATGCAACCAATAAATTTTTTCAAAAAGAACATTGTAAGCATGAAAATTTGTGATGAAACATTGGGTCAGATTAACTATCACAACAAAAATTTGATTACCTCAAATTCAACACCACTATCAACAATGTCCTTTACACAATGCTCGATGAGTTCTTCATGGTCAATATGACCAATATTGACATGCTCTTGTGTAGTCTTTAGATCTTTGTTGCCATTATAAATTTATTTTCCTTTTGGCAACACTACATCTTTCGTATGATTTCTCTACATGTGGTTTAACCATAAAGAAAAAAAATATACAACATTTAAAATTAGCAACAAATTGTCTCCAAGGGAATTGTTCTCTTTTTCAAACAATGAAACAACATAATCACAACACGCATTAGCAGAGATGTAAAAAACGAAGTGGAGAACATTAAACATTGTGATGAGCCTTCAAATCTCTTTTATGATATGATAGTTATGATATTAAAAGCATTAAAAGAATTATTTTACAATAAATGATCTCATTGTCCAAGGTAATTAACCTTACAATTCGTAAATTTGGATATTTGTAGTCGAGTTTCCTTAGCAAAAAGTAGCACTATATGTCAATAGTAAAAAAAATTAAGTATCAAGAAACTCTCCATTATCTATAGTCGTGTCGCCTTAGAAAAAAGGAGCACTATATTCAATATCAGATAAAGGTTAAGCATCAAGCAAAAAGGGATGCCACCTGAATAGGAGTGGACATTTACATCTTATAATAATTAGCTACATAAATTATCTCAATAAAAACAAACTTATTTATTTTGTATTTCTCTTGTATTTATATATTTCCATCTGCACTACCAAATCAACAAAGGAATCTTGATAATATACTGAGTTCTATGGAACCTAGAGTTGTGAACTGGTACACTGTCACAAAAGGAAAGAACGAGGAAGAAAAGAGATTGAATGCAACCTATATAATCAATGTGGCAAGGAAGCTTGGATGCTTAGTTTTCCTTCTACCTTAAGACATTTTTGAGGTCAATCCTAAAATGATACTTATATTGATTGTAAGAATTATGATTTGGAGTCTTATAAAGAAAACCAGTGAAGATGTAAGGATTTTAGACAGTGAAAATGGAAGTGTAACTAACAGTTTCTCAAACATTGTTATTGATGACAGTACTTTAGAGGCTTCTTTACCACTTGCTAATGGGTTGATCCACATATATTCCAGTTCATAGTATAGTCCTAGAGAGTTTTCAATATCGCAAAAGACATCATCCAACCAAAAAACTAGAGGCAGGATAAGGAGTCTAACCCAAGTCAAGACAACACCAATTCTTTTAGTTTTCATATCAAAAATTTGGAGTCTAGTGTTTTAGCATGAGGGATCTCATGCCACGTTTGCACAAATATTTCAATACATGTTTGTTTTCAACTTTCAATCAAAATATGAGGACCAACTAGCCTTCAAACAACACCATCAATGTCATACAATACCCTAAAAGGGGCTCCATGATAGTATTTTACTAGTCCTTGATCACCTTATCTCCAAATTGACATCCATGGAAGTGGTTGACCAATTCCATATCCATCATTTTCACAACTTCATCAAATATAACCCCTTCATCTAAAATTAAATTCAAAGGGTGTTTGTGTTTCTTACTACACTTCTTATTTTTTTTTATCCCTTCATAAACTATCATCACCTTCCAAAGTCAAGGATGCTTCCTTTCTTACAAGTTTGTACAACAATATTGAATGTGAGGGGTTTCAATTTACAACATTTTCACCTCCCAAAACTCCACTCATTAGATCTATTCCAAAAAATGAACCCACAAGTCCTCTCCCACCTAGTGTCGAAGACTTGGAAACAAGGATATCAAAGGTGAACCCACAAATAAAATCTATATCATGGTCTAAACCAACGATTTGATGGAAAAAATATGGAACTTTTGTAACATAAGCTTATGGACAATTTTTGTAGAATGGAGATACACTTGAACAAAAAAAACCCCAAATTTGAGGTATGACGTTCAACCCTAGAGTTAGTATGAATGAGAACTCATGTGGGACTTATCACGTCTGTATAAGGAAGTACTTCCAACTAAATCTACAACCAGTGTAATTCCATTAAATACTTGATCACATACCCATGATGTATATATGCCATTATGCCACTCATAAAATCCATTTTCTACAGGATTTTCGACACTCACATTAATAGTTTTGGACATTTTGGCCAAATTTTTTATAGTATCTTTAGACAAGAAGAGGGACCCAAAGGACACCCTATACTTGATGACACTTTCAACCTACTAGGTAACTATTTTACACAAGAGTTAGACTATATAGACTAACCTACGAATGGATCTTTTGAATATTCAACCAAATATTTGTCCATCTTGCAGAACCCTAGCACATTCTCCAAACCCTAGATCCATACACATCTTCCCTCCACTAAGTGGTCAATCCATGAACCAATAGTCACCATATATATAAACAATAGAGTGAAATATTTCAAACTAATATTTAGCACTATAGAATTTATAATTGAGGCTTTTCCAACCATGTAAGGACACTTTGCCAATAAAACTTAAGGACATAATTTTGATAATTAGGTTACCCATCTAATCTAAATTTTGTACAGACTTGTAATGATCTTGTGCAAGATAAAAAAATATGTCAACTACTCCCGCTTTGATAATATATTATACCAACTTGGACACTTATACATGCCCTTTGGTATATAACACAATAAAGTGATTTTGGAGGAACACTACTCTGAGTCGACATGTCACTTTGGTGTCATCAAGACACTTCTTTAGAAACACTTATATTAACTAAAGTAGTCTATTGAAACATTGAGGTGCATATCAAATCTTACATTCCATGTAACAGTGCCAAGCCTACAAATCATAAACTTGGTAGGTACATACCCGTATTGGTTCCAACAAATCCTTGGGAGTGTATTAGCATGGATATCTTCTCAAGTATCCTTATGATGAATCACCAAAATTTGGTGTTTGTTGTTGTGGATCACTTTAAAAAAAATATATCATAGTTGCATGAAAGAATGCTATTGGTGCACCTGATGCTCCCAAATAATTCTTCAGTCATCTGTTGATTATACAATGGTTCCAACAACCACTGTGTCAAATTATGACCTAAGTTTTGTTAAAAAATTAACTTTATGGGAAATGTTAGATACATAGTTGCACCAATCAACATCATTTCATTTGGAGACAAATGATTATCCAAAATTTCAAGTTCAGACTTTTGGATCTTTTGTGCATCTGCAATAGTGCACACACATGCACATTGTATGAGAATATTCCTTGAAAACAACACACCTACATAAGATGAGTTCATCATTCTATTGGGCATGGTCCATCAAATCAATTGTTTCTTAGTTTCTATCAAAAACACCCCTAAACATTACATTTCTTACATTAGTAACTCATTGGTCCCCCAACACAAGTTAAATAAATACACAAGGAAAATAAAATAATACCATATTCAATAAGTGCATTAATAAATTAAGCATATCTCAACACACTAATAAATCAAGTACAAGGAGTGTCATTATGTGCATTGTGTCCCTCATTACTTTTAGATTGGAAATAAGGTATGGATATATCTTAAGAAGGAATCCTTCAAGGGTCATGTATACACCATTCAATGCACTAAATTATCTACATGCATTAAATTTCAACCCTGCATGCATGCTTTTCACATTTTGTGAACATGCCCACAACCAAGAATGCCAAGGGTCATAGGCATATATATAGCCACCCAAGATCATTATGGAAATCCAAGCCAATCATTTTTCTATTCAATTATTGGTGTATTTGTAGAGATACTTGTATATACTCTTTGTAACCTCTTATATCTTTTACTCACCTAGTGAACTATATTTTGTCTAATATTCTCCTTAGAAATTTGGAATTTGAGATTTCTCAATATTTCAATACTGGTTGGTTGTTCCATCATGTAATTTCCTTGTTTGATGATTAATGGAAGATATTTATGTCATATCTCTATCTCAATTGTAAATGTGTATGCAATATGATATTACATGGATGAATCCACATCTGTTATGTTAATAATCATAACAAGCTTCTTTACATCTATGGAAAAATGAGAGGCTTCTTTATTAGCATTATTAAGTCAGTTGTTATAAAATAAATCAACCCACATATGTTATGTTTTATTGAGTAGAGATTCAACACAAAATGGTACTATTTTTTGTATTTCCACACACAGATCTTCACTTTGAGGGACATATTTTTGTGTTCTTTCAGGGACAAATCATGCATTGTTACTACTCAACAATACTTGCAAGTATCAAACATAATTGATATTTTAAAGGAAGAACACAGAGATAATTCTAGAAACCAAGAGAGCTTATTCTAGAAACAAAGAGAGTTTATTCTAGAAATAGAGGATGGTTCTACACAGTGCAAGGTCGATGAGAAGGAAGAAGAAGAAGAAGAAGGCATGTCCAGAAGAAAAAAAAAATCCTAGAGATTTAAGTGAGTTCACTAATTCTCAGCAAGAGAGTGTGAGTGAGAGCACTTAATACTTCACTGTAAATGCAGTAGACTGAGTGAAAAAAAAAAAAAACCTACAACTTCTAGTTCAATTTACAAGCACAAAAACTAGTCAAACAAGAACAAATGAGATACAATAGATTGCTTTGCAAGAATAAATGGCATACACATGTTAAAACAAGAATAAATGAGATCAATAGAGCCTCTTACCTCACTTGAATCAGTGGAATTATGTTGATTCCATGAAGAAGATATAAGCTTAACAAAGGAAACCAACTGTGAAATTGTCTCACTGAGATCATGTATGTAACTCATTACATGTTGGTACCCAACACTTTAGTTGACATTATTTGCAGTGGCTCTTATTGGGCCACTTTCAACTCCAACTGAAGGATGTCAAATCCCTATTGATGCTCTAGATTTTCACTTGATCTTACTTTCATATTTACAAGACTCTAATGCTTCCATATACTAGAAAATATCTTCTACCCCTGGTTCTCTATTACTATTTTCCACCTAAAAGATAATGTCAAGTTTCAACATAGTCAGTTCAATAAACAAATCGAAATAAATAACAATTTAAATTCAACCAAAATGAAACACTTACTATCAATTTTTCTCTTTTGGCCTACAACCTGCCTCGACCAAATGTATATGGAGCCCTCACATTATCTTTTGATTTCATGCATTTGTTCCTTCAATGATTCCCATTCTTCAATGCTTCCCATTCTTTTGGAGATAGAGTGGAGTCTATCCTATATTTTCATTCAATGATTAATTTTCTGCAATTGTATCTATGGTTTTTCATCAGAAGCCTCATCTTAGACTTGTAATATTTTCTATAGATTTTTCCACCACCAGTCTCAAAATAATTTTCTATATTTTTTAAAACATCTTCCGCACTTTTTGGATCTTGATATGAAAAATTTGATTTGGTAATATCCAAATGGGCCCTACATCTTGTTCCCAACTCAGAGTCCCACCTTGCTGCATTTGGCCCTATGGGCTCACCATCTTTTGACATGTCAACCCCGCCATTACGACAACAAAAGTGGTGTACAACAAGTAAAAAAAAAATATTGGCATTAGGAAATTTAAACATCACAAATAATACCAACATCGTCGACACATCATCCAATTTATTAACAAAACAAAATTAACGAATTAACAATCAACCACGACACAAATTCAGCACATCATCACCATGAATAACGATACACATATCGATGCATTAACACAAATAAATAACAACACATAATCATTGCATTCACACAATTAATAATGACGCATAATCAATACGAATCATAAATCGGTACGCAAGTCATCACATCATGATCGACGGAAGAAAAACACTAACAAAAGATCAACCATATCACAAAATATTAAAAGAACTACCCACCCGACCTATCCTTCATGGTTAGGACCTCCAAGACACATAAGCAATTCTCAATCCCATGATCCATTTGATTTTGACCATTTAAGGTCTCAAGGATGGAGACTGTTCTAAGGAACAAGGAGGTGTCTACGTACCACCAGCAAAATCAAGTACAAAAACCAACTAGCTCAACAAACACATCGTTACTATTTAAGGCGCAAGAGAATTTAATTACTCAATCATTAAAACATCTATAACACTCATGAAGCATGAGAAATCTACTTTATTTGACATGGCGTAAGAGAATATAATTAATAAATCAATCATATGACAACATTATTCTAAGGTGCAATCATAATCGATTTAAATTCAGTTTCAAAGCGCAAACAAACATTTGCTTTACTTCAAGGCATGCGAGTAATCAATTACATATTTCAACAATAAATCCTCATTATTTTCAAGATGCGTGTGTGATCTAATTACCGAATTAAACATAATCAACATCATTCAATGTGCACATTTAATCTATTCAGTTAGAAATCATGTATCAACATTTAATTTCAAGATGTAAGATTGTCTAGCTACATAACTCATCATATCAACGGATGCAATTGCTACTAATATAATCAACCAAACGTCAATTTAATCAATTAATAAACTTAATCATCATTTATTCTAAAAGTGGTAAAAATACCCTATGGAATGTACATCATTTTAATGGACGTGAATGCCACCAGAGTGGCATTCTCACCATAGTCCAACAACAAGGACACATATTAATATATAGGTGCAATTACTATCTATGGAACATTCCACCAATGGTTCAACTATATTTAACATACATTAATAAGATTGCCACATTTAGAAACTATTGATTTTCCAACCATAATTCATCTACAAATAACATTTATCCATATAATTAACGCCATTAGAAACTAGAAAAATTCCAGTAATAATTAATCTATAAGTAACATTTGTCCATACAACAACATAGTTATACCCCCATCACAAATCATATTCCACTACATCTTAAGTTAATCAACCAACCCTTGGACATCGATAAAAGAGGGAGATCGTACCAAATCGTTGAAATTAATTCAAGGAGAATAGATCCAGTGGAAATGAAAGTTAGAACAACCTACCATTATACCCCAAATCGCCCATCAAGATAATAGCATTGCATTTGATTCGACGTTAGTTCATTGAAACTTATACCAACTCGCCTAGAAAGGTACTATCATTGCGTTTTGTTCCAAACAACAGTTTCAAGGTTAAATCTCTCATTTTTCCAGCAAGATAATATCATGGAGTTTTTATTTAAGTAGTAGTTCGAAGGTTATTGGCCCTATAGAAGGAATCTCAATAAAGTAAGGAAAGAAGATGAACCCAATTCTTTAGAGGTATAAAGGCAAGATAAGGACTAGGTGAATGTTATATTAAAGCCTGACTATAAGGGTAAAAGTTTGTTTAAAAAGAAAGGATCGGTGAATACAGTGTAAACTGCGCGTAGATAGAATTACGAAAAACTAAGGTAACTTGAAGAATACCTCTGAAGGTTAATTGATTTAACCTGTGCTAGGGGACCCTCATTTCAATACAAATATGGATTAAATCAAGAGTGAATCTCACTTAGAGAGAATCCTGAGAGAAGGAGAGGAATCTAAATAAGATATGTGCTTAGTAAGTTGTGATTCACCCAGAAAGGAAACAAAATTTTGTTGATTTAAATAATAGTCA
Organism: Picea engelmannii; assembly: GCA_009831015.1. Classification (NCBI taxonomy): domain Eukaryota; kingdom Viridiplantae; phylum Streptophyta; class Pinopsida; order Pinales; family Pinaceae; genus Picea; species Picea engelmannii. Next base: position 909,368 of record ML777508.1, read on the forward strand.
AGGTAATCTTACCAATTCATAGAGAGGTCTTAAGGGAGGAAATGAAGAGACAATAATTCTCCTTCCGATTGAATTAGTAGTTTACATCATCAGTTATTCATTATTCAAATATGACAGAGAACAATCAATGTGCAGAGGTGTTTGTTGTAAATTCGCTAATGGTGTCTAAATTTGCAGAGAGTAAGTGGAAGTTTTCCCAATGCACACAGAGTGCCTTAAAGAAAAACAATGTAGATCATGAATGTGCAATCATAGACGGAAAAAAAATGCACTAGAGAGTAAACAAAAACATGGTTACAAATCCTGGGCGTCCTTCAGCAAAAACATATAGGAGAAGAGTTTAATTTCGTTGGGAGAATACTCCAAAACACAGGCAACATTTTGGGTAAAATGCAGAGGGAACCTACCATCAAAGAGATTTTAAAATTCACATACCAGAAATAAAGAAAGAGGTAGGACCAAAGAGTTTGAGAAAAAAATTCGCTGAGGTAATCAATGTTGATATGAACAAAACACAGAGTAATGGAATATGAATTCACAAAGGTATTGAAGGGATTTCGTTGGGAATAGAGAGAGGGAGAAGAACCTTGGGTCTCAACGATGCAGAGCATAATGATGAAGGAGCTTAATTCACCAAAATTCCAACATATCCTTGGATGATTTAGTTAAAATTATGCTTGATTGAATGAGTAAACTCCTTGCAAGGGTAGAAATATTTCATTTTTCATAAACAATAAAACAATCCGCACAAAATTATATTAGGGACGTTTAAAATCCCAATCATAAAACTTTTGAAAAATTCATTCACCATTTTCCAGGTTGTGAATCGACTGTTGAACTCGAAATAAAGATCCAAATTAATAAAGAGAAATAAAGGCTCGACTTGAACAAAGAAAAGAAGATCATGGTCAGAGAACTGACTGACAGTCATGACTACATACACAGAGAGAACCCTTCGATTGATTACACTATATTGAAACTGTGTGCAGCCCAGGAGAAAATAAGCACAGGTGGAATGTATTGCAGAAGATTATTGACGAATAACTTGAATAACGCCGTAAGTAAATCCAATTACGAAGAATAGTGTAAGTGGGTTTAATCGCATAAGTGATTATAGTCAAATGTTGAGAAAATTGGAGACCATTCATGGTGTAACAAAGGTTAAAGAAAATCAATGAGTAATGGATACAATCATTAGGTAAAATGTTAAAAATAATCGATGGGAATTATATACAATCATTGGGTAACAATAACCACGGTCGTTGGGCAAGGGTATCAAAACTGTTGGGAAAATGTGCAACGTAAGACGCAGATACTGTATGCAATAAAAACACTGAGAATACCCCCAATTATATATAAAATAAACACTTAATTCATTGCAACTTCAAATCAAAATACAATAACAACTTAGTACATTGCAACTCAAATCAAGTACCATGACTGAAGGTGAGAATTCAAAGTCATTCTTCCGCGCTTGTGCTATGTCCAGCTCCCATCTTGCTAACCATGCAGACTTCACCAGTACCTCCCAACCAATTCTAGGGGTACTCTTCTTCTTGCTTAGCCCCCCAAGCCGCAAATGGGCCATGCACAACCACAACCAGAATACTCTAGCTCCCAGCTCTCCTCGCAAGGTTGAGATACCAGTATCTCTCAAGCTATGTATCCCAACTCTCACAAGAAAAATCAGTCAGAATTTCTCCAGCATAACCTTAATCATACCAGTCATCCCCTATTCCGCCTCTCATCCATTTCTTTAATAGAATTTTTCTTAGTGACCACTTGCCATTTTCATATTTAATTCATTTTTTTTTTTAAATTCATTAGGAATTACTTCCCCCGTACACTTGTCATCTATTCCCTTAGTTGCACCAATAAATCCACCATTTAATTTAATTAAATTTCAATTTTCCTCACCCATCCTAAAAGCGCTCCTAAAATTACTCCTAGTTGCCCCTTTATTCCCTATATTTCCCTTTTAATGACTGGCACCTTTATAAAAATTAGTTTTGTTTAATTTAGGAAAGTTCTTTAGTTAGACTAGACTAGGTACCTTTCTTTGCTTCCACATTCTTTGTTTTACATTTATTTCATTTCTTATCTTAATTTCCAATTTGGTATTCTCTTGCACACGTTTATATAATTAAATCTTTAGATATAATTTTTTACTCTTTCAATTCCTAGATTTTTCTTCATGCCCCCTTTATTTAATTTATAATTTATTTTTAGTCTTCTTACCCACTTTATACTTAGGCTCAACTTTTTAAACTAGGCTTAGAAGTTTTAAGGAAATTTTATAATTAATAAAGAATACCCATTTGATAATTATTTTAAGTCTGACAATGTCAAAACAAATTATTGTTTTATAGGCACCCAGGTTCATTGAATCAATTTTTATTTTATACCTCGATGTGCCCTTCAAGATGCACTCTATGCTCCAAGGGTGCCACTCACCTTTGATTCAAATTTTTATTATGTGACGTGCCCTTCAAGATGCACTAGGTGCTCCAAGGGTGCCACTAGGTGCTCCAATGTTTCGGTAGTTTTCCAACCCTTGGAGTTAATACAAAATTTAGGCAACCTTGTGAGAGACTAAGGGCCTCTAAGGAATAAGGAACCTACCTTATTGCATGCCCTTTAGAATCTTCATGAGTGGCTGTCTCAGTATTCCCTCACATCATCATGGGTCTCTCAAACTAGGTAATCGTTAACATACAATTCGAGCCACAATGGGAGTGATAGTAGGCTATGACAGGGCTACTTCCACACCTCTCCCTCATTATCTAGTTGGTGTGCATGACCACCTTACTCCTTATGTGAGTCTGGTTAGCAAGCAATCATCAACCTGTATCCATCAACGAAACAATTTCAATGATCCATAAACAACATAATAACATACCCGATCATTGTAAATATGTTGATCGTTCACAGAATAGATCTATATAAACAATAATACACACATTTTCAGAGAGAATTGGAGAAAAAAGAAGAAGAAGAGAAAGAATAAAAGAATTCTCATTAACCGTTATGAATAATGCATAGTTTACACATGATATACTCTGTATAACTCAATGAGTGTGCACTGGAGGAGAACCAATGCGCCATAGTTGTGGTATAGAGTGATCTGGAAACACACCTGTAGTTACAGGAGTGAACTTCCACCTAGTCCAGGTTCTCAGGTAGTTATGGGAGTGAACTGCCACCTAGTTGAGTTAACTAGTCAACTAGTCTTCAGTTAACTGACTGAACAAAGAGTAGTGAGGAGTTAACATAGGGAATCAATGGTAATGCACTAGTATGGTGATGATCCAAAGGAAAGTGCACATTAGTTGGTGATGATCCCAATGTTGCATGGTGACAAAACCAATGCAACATGTAAACTCAACTCAACTAGTCAAACTGAAGTGTCAACTGAAAAACAATATTCTCTAGGTGGAATATTCTCCCCTAAAATATAGTTGACTAGATAATGACTAATTATGACTAATAAAAAAGGAAAACCCGTAGGAAAAATAAATCCTAGGTGTGTTTGAAGTAACTCCAACACCCCCCCTAAACATCACTATGGTGAAAATAAAGAATGGGTCCTAAAAACAAGACCATGTTAGGTACCCAAATACAAAAGATACACTGAAATAAAGTGAGGAAAGAGGGAAAACCTCATGGGAAAAACCATCCCTCAAGGTACAATGTATGTAAAATGAAGAACTATAGTTGCTAGGAAACTGTGTCCTTCACTCCAAGATGACTTTGTAGAGAATGGAATTTTTTCTTAGTGAAGGTATTGGTGAAGATGTTTGTTGTATGTTTTGCTGAAGTACAAAACTGTAATTCAATGATCCCCTCGTGTTCTAATTCCCGGATGTAGTCCATGTGGATCTCGATGTGCTTTGTCTACTGCCTCTGAACTAGATCTCTGTAGAACTTCAGAGTCCTCTGGTTGTCACACCAGATGGTGATCGACCTATGAAACTAAATTCCCAACTCAGTGAGAAAATGTTGTAGACACATAGCCTGAATGGTTATGTTAACTACCCCTTTGTACTCTGCCTCGACTGAAGATAGAGAAGTGGAATATTTCTTCTTGCTCGACCAACAGATAGGACCAAAACTAATATTGAGTGAGTAACCATATGTGGACTTGCGATCAATGTTATTGCCTGCCCATTCAGAATCAGTAAACCCGATGAGCTCTAATGTAGAGTCTGCTGCATAATGAATCCCAAAGGTGATGGTACCCTATATGTATCGAAGTATATTCTTTGAAGACTTCCAATGTAGCTCATGCAGCTCCTGCATGAACCTAGAAACTGCACCAAATGCATATGAGAGGTATGGTTTGGAGTGTGTGAGATACAAAAAGCTCCCCACTAATTGTTTATACAGTCTGTTGTCAACCAGTGGAGTCTCCTTGCCATCCTCAAGTTTGACTCTCGATAGGAAAGGAGCTGGAGAAGACTTGCAATCTGTCATGTGAAATATATCAAGCAGATCTCGCGCATACTTGTCCTGAGACAGTTTGATGCCTGATCCATCTTGACTAATCTCGAGTCCAAGGAAGAAGTGTAGCGGACTCATGTCCGTCATAAAAAAAAAATCATGTAGAATCCTTTTGACTGCAACAATTGTTGAAGTCGAGAAACCAGTGATCAACAAATCATCAACGTATAGAAATAATAGTAGAAGTGAATCAACCATCCTAAGCATATAGACATTCAGGTCTGATTTACAATGTACAAAGTTCTGTGACAACAGGTAGGAGTCCATATTGGCATACCATTCACTTGGAGCCTACTTGAGGCCATAAAGGGACTTCTTCAGTCGACAGAACAAAGATGATTCCTACATAAATCCCTGGGGATGATCCATGTAGATATCCTCAAAGAAATCATTGTGAAGAAATGCATTCTCCACGTAAATCTGATGGACTTCCCATCATTTGTTTTCCATAATGTCAAGTGACAATCGTATGGAATCCATCTTTACTATTGGAGCAAAGGTCTCATCATAGTCAATACCATGAACCTACCGAAATCCTTTGGTGACAAGCCTAGCTTTGTATATGATAATCTATCCATCCGCTACACTCTTGGTCCTGTAGACCCATCTGCATCTGACAAGTTTCCTCCCAGAAGGAAGGGGAGCTAGATCCCAAGTCTGGTTCTCGAGGAGGGAGTTGTACCCCTCTTGCATGGTAGATTTCAAAAAGGGATTTCGAACAGCCTCACCATAAAACTATGGATCTAAAGACTGAACCAAGAAAAGATTCCTGGAGGGCAATGGTTCAATGGAAGTGATTGAAACAAGAGGCTCCTAGAAATCATATCGAGTCCTCCTAGTATCAACTAGATCACCAACGTGATCCCCTACATCCTGAAGAGTAGTTTGTGCCCACTTGAGCCTCTTCTCTGGCTCTACAACTACATTTGGATTCTATGACTCTACATATGACTGTAGTGACTCTGAATCTGAATCATTTGAGTCCTCTGAATCAGAACTCTCATCTGAAGAAGATTCGTCATGTGAATTCTCATCATCTCAGATAGGTGGAATAATGAAGGTGTCTGGATGCGTTTGTTGAGGTACATGCAAGACACTTTCTTCGAATTGAACACTTCGGTTAATGATGAGCCGATCCGAGAAAATATCAATAAGCATATATCCCTTCACACCATCGGGGTATCCAAAAAAAATGCACTCAGTTCTCTGTGGATCAAGTGCCTTCCTCTTTTCAGAGGGAATCTAGGCCCATGTATGCAAACCAAAAATGCGAAAGTGGGTCACTTCCGGTTTGAGGCTGCTCCAATCCTTGTAGGGGGTCTTGTCCTTGATATATCTATTGGGAGATATATTTTTGATGTATGTTTAATAATTAAGTGCTTCATCCCATAGTCTCTATGGTAGTGACTTTCCATGCAGCATGAAAGATGCCATCTCCTTTAGAGATATGTTTTTCCGCTCAGAAACTCTGTTTTGTTGCGGAGTATAGCGAACTGTGTGTTGCAACTGAATCCATACCTCATGGAAATGATTATGGATCTCATGATTTACATACTCTCCTTCGTTATCATTTCAGGGGACTTTGATCTTCTTTCTAGACCGTGTCTCAACCAAGGCTTTGAAATCTTTGAGGTGTTGAAAGACCTCGTATTTTTTCCTAAGAAACTAGATCTAAGTAAAACGTCAAAAATCATCAACAAAAATGAGAACGAACCTCAATTTAGTGATGGATGGATGCATAAAAGGACCCATAAGGTCATTGTAGATCATATCTAAAGGTGTGGAAGTTCGCTGAGACTTTCCTTTGTCGAATTTCTCTTGAGGGTGTTTTCCGAGAACACATTCCTCACATACTCCCTTGGGGAAATGGATGTCTAGTAGACCATCAACCAATCTGTGCTTGCTAAGTTGTTGCATGTATTTGAAATTCAAATTTCCAAACCATCTGTGCCATATCCTACTACTTTCATCAACATGAGTAAGCAGTAAAGAATAATCAGGTTCAATGAATTCAAAAAATGTATACAATCTAGACTTATGATTTACCTCACCGGTAGAAACCCTGGAGTTGGTTTGCCTGTCATAGATGTCCACAGAATCTGGCGTTAATATGAATTTCTTTCCAATTCTGGAATTCATCATCTGATACATGGAGAGAAGGTTGAAAAAAAGCTTGGGAACATGCAACACATTCTCGAAGCTTCCGTTGGTGAGTTCAATCCTTCCTTTTCCAGTGACTTTGACAAAAGAGTTGTCCCCCATCAGAGTAGGAGGACCTTTTCTTACATACAAAGAATAATATATTGATTTTGAGACAGCCATGTGTTGTGATGCTCCTGAATGTACAATCCAAACATCGAGAAATGAGTTGATGGAAATCAAGGTATGGCTAGAATTGTCTTTCCTGGAATTCAGATCTTTTGGCTTCTTCTTCTTAGCACCCTCGGGGATGCGATCTCCAAGGTTTTTTTCTTGAATTATTTGAGACATCATATCTATTTTTTTTTCATGCATTAGGATTTCTATTGGAATCCTTTGTGACAGTATGTGCATTTCTCCCTTTTTCTTCCCTTTTCCCCTTTGGATCCGAAGGCATCAGGGAAGGGTTTTGTGTACCCTTCCCTCTTTGGATGTGCATGAGATTTTCATTTATCTTTATATTTATATTTATAATATTTGTGGCTGCCATCATGCATATTGAGTCCATGTGCCCTTGGGCCTTTGATTGTGCCCATGTTGATGAGCTTGGTTTGATCTTGTGTCAAGGATTCGATAAAGTCCTCAAGAGAAGGCATATTCTAGGTGGCTCTAGAGGCAAATCTGACAGAATGGAATGTGGATACAAATAGAGAGAATTCAGGACCAATCTTGGAGAGAATGGTGAGAACCATTTGTTTCTCTTCCTTTGATTTATCAACCCCGCAAGCTTTGAGTTGTGATAGTAAATCCTTGAATTTTGTAAAGAAATCTTGGATATTTTCAAAGATTTTTGGATCCAATGTGAGAAGATCCACCTCCAGCATGTGTTCCCCCATATCATCATATTTTTCAAAGATCCCTTCCAAGGTGGTCCAAGCTTCATTGGGAGACTTACAGGAAGATATGTGAAAAAGGCGATTAGGAGAAATAAGATTGCAAATTGTTCCGAGTGCTCATCCATGCAATTCAAGTACTTGGATTTTTCTATTGTTGATGTCGGTTATGTATATGTATTCAAAGTTAACCCGTACAACCCCCTGAGTTAGATATGTATGGCTATTTTCTCCTTCCATGCAAAATAGTTGTAAGGTGTAAGACTGAATTCTTTTTGGAAATCCATCTTTCCGCTGTCTTTAATCTTTTGTACCTGCAAATTGTTTTTGGTGTAGCTTTTTCTTAGAATTCCATTCATTTTGATACCATGTAAATGTTTTGAAACTGCACAGAATATATCTAGCTAAACAATAATACACACATTTTCAGAGAGAATTGGAGAAAGAAGAAGAAGGAGAGAAAGAATGAAAGAATTCTCATTCACCATTATGAATAATGAATAATTTACACATGATATACTCTTTATAACTCAATGAGTGTGCACTGGAGGAGAAAAAATGTGACATAGTGGTGGTATAGAGTGATCTGGACACACACCAACAGTTATGAGAGTGAACTTCCACCTAGTCTAGTCTCTCAGGCAGTTATGGGAGTGAATTGCCACCTAGTTGAGTTAACTAGTCAACTAGTCTTCAGTTAACTAAATGAACAAAGTGTAGTGAGGGGCTAACTCAAGGAATTAAGGGTAATGCGCCAGTATGGTGATGATCCCAAGGAAAGTGTGCATTATTTGGTGATGATCCCAATGTTACATGGTGACAAAAGCAATGCAGCATCTAAAATCAACTCAACTAGTCAAACTGAAGTGTTAACTGAAAGATAATATTCTACAAGTGGAATATTCTCCCCTAAAATATAGGAGACTGGATAATGACTAATTATGACTAATAAACAAGGAAAAACCTTAGGGAAAATAAATCCTAGGTGTGTGTGAAGTAACTCCAACAATCATATGTCACATATGCATAAATAAAAATACCCAAACCAATACAGCCCACTCCCTGACTCGATCCAGAGTCCAAGGAGGTCCATTGATGCCAGTGGCATCCTCAATATGCCAAGTGTCCTACACACTCATGGGAAACTTGTCAATAACATATGTCAATAAAAAGATATCAAATAACATAACATCATAATCTATCAACATCATCACAAGAATCCATAAGAAAACAGACATCCATATACTGAAAACGGATCACTTTCACGCAAGTGTCCTCAAATAATAAGTCAATAACATGTGCTCGCAAGAGTGAGGTGTTAGAGTTCAATAAACAAATCGAAATAAATAACAATTTAAATTCAACCAAAAAGAAACACTTACTGTCATTTTTTCTCTTTTGGCCTGCAACCTGCCTCGACCAAATGTATATGGAGCCCTCACATTATATCTTTCTTTCATGCATTTGTTCCTCTTTGTAAAATATTCTTTGGAATGCATAGTTTCCTTCAATCCTTTCCATTATTTTAAAGATAGAGTGGAGTATGTCCTATCTTTTCATTCGATGATTAATTTTCTACAATTGTATCTATAGTTGTTCATCATAAGCCTCATCTTAGACTTGTAATATTTTCTATAGGTTTGTCCACCACCAGTCTCAAAATAATTTTCCATTTTTTGTATAAAATGTTTCTCACTTCGTGGATCTTGATATGTAAAATTTGATTTGGTAATATCCAAATGGGCCCTACATCTTGTTCCCAACTTGGAGGCCCACCTTGTTGCATTTGGCCCTATGGGCGCACCATCTTTCGACACGTCAACCAAGAATGGATTCTTACCTTCTATTTTCCTTTCTTTTGCATTCCTCAATGTAAATCTATACAAACCTTCACTCAATATTTTTCTTTTAACAAAAGCATACACATCTTCTGAACCACTAGCAATATTTCCAGTTGTTCCAGTTCCATCAATAGATGCAATAGGTGTATTTTGAAGAACAACAGATGTAAGTGTATTATCATCACAACTTGCATTAACCGGAATTGCATGCTTCTTGGCCACATCATATTTGGCAGTAGTTAGCTCAATAATGATCTCTATAGATGTTGGTTATAACCTCTACTTTATTTTGAATAAATAATCCCCAAACTTGATTTTCCTTTTATGTCATGATTATTGATAATCTCATTTAGAATTTGTGTGAAGAGATCATTCTTACATTGTACATCACCATGTGCATTATCAATTTTCACATCATCACCACCACTATTCTTTTTAGCAGTACCATTTGTTGCATCATTAATGTGTTTTCTTCTATGTGGAGTTGGTGGCAATACATATTTATTTCCCTTTGATTTTTGCTCCACTTTCTCTTTGTTATTTTTTTCTTTCCTATAAAAAAATATCATATTATGTATTATATACATAAATTTATTTCCTATAAAACATTAAACACTATTAAACAAATAATATACTACTTAAGTGGATTAACAACTTACATGTTTGTCAAACCAAGAGAAGATAAATATTCATCATTCTTGGCTACATTTTGTCTGCAAGAGCACTCATATTTTTTCAATCTTTTTTCATTATCGTTGAAGTCATCTAGTTTGTTCTTCACAAGATTTTTCTTCATATCCTAAAGTCCAAATAAAAAATAATGTATAAATAAGCCACTTGAATCAGTAGAACAACAATGTATTATGAGTTTGAAATCCAGATTTTATTAATTGCATGTGCTGAAAAATTAAGTGCACAAGTGAAAGAAAACAAAAACACTTAAAATCAAGCCCTACAGTGTTGCTTATATAACTTGAAATCAATAGTAAATAAGTTAAATACAAACTCAGATTTTGTACTCAAATCAACAGTGGATAAACAATACAAATACATATAATTTAATTGAGTGATTTCTCCAAAAGACAAACATATAATAAGATGATCAAATGGGTTTATTATTAACTGTTAGCAATAAGTGAAATGCACTTCAAAACATGAATGAACAACTCAAGTTTTGTATACAATGTACCAGAAAAATAATGATGATTATATTGAAAAATGCATGAGTAAGACAACAATCAGAGTTTAGGTGACAAGTTATTTAAGGTGACAAATCATCATCATAATCATCTCCATTGACACCAGGATCAAAATATCAATCACTTGTGTGTGCATCTTCTTGATTTTCTTCATCATCCTCATCTATGGAATAAAATACATTCTCTCTCCCAATCTCTTTTTTGGTAACCAAATTCTCGTATTCAATCACTATATAATCATCTTCAACCACTTTTTCGAATGTTTCTTGTAAATTATCGACATATTTCCCATCAAGTATTATATCGACAACTTCTATGAATTTTCCTTTCAAATGAGACTTTGTTTGAATGACATACGACCATCCTGGTCTTCTTACATCATCAATTCAAAATGATTGGTTAATTTGAAGAGGGGAGACATACGGCTCATCCATATTTGATAAAACTTGTCATGTATTTTCACGTACAAATCCATACTCATCATGTTCTACTGCGTATGATTTGACCCACTTAAATTTTAAAAATATAGCACTATTTTCACCATAATCAACTTGAATAATTTCTTGGATGAATCCAATAAAATTTCTTTTTGGTTTCATGAATAAATTCAACACTAACAACACAATCACAATTTTCCTTTCCTTTGTCTTTTTCTTCCACTCTTAAATGACTACCATAGGACCACATTCCACAAAAATTCATATCCCATACATGTCTAAGTTTGTAAATCTCACTTTCCTCCACTTTTATATCTTGACCTTCTTCTTTTGCATCATTGACTGCATTAGCAATCCATTCTTCAATTTTTGTAAAGGAATCACCTCCAATCAAATCATGACATCTGTGCTTTTGAGTTCGATGTTTCATCCATGTTTGATTCTCTTCTTTGTATTTCCTACATAGAATATGAACGTATAAGATAATAAGATTAATAATATAAATTTGTAAATGCAATTGAATCAATAAACTATTGTGTAAAATATATTTTCATCGGCGCTGCTTATCGAATGAAGATGTGTTCTGAAGAACATAGGCATGTATCAAACTTATTCCTTCATGTGATAGCTTAAAGATCCTTTCATTTCCTTCTAATAATTCACCTACAACTCTCTCATCTTAGTCATCATCCCATACACATCGATTGACACTTTTAAAATCCTTCATGTATTCTATGCAAAATCCCACAACCTCTTGCATTGAATATCTCTCAGACATGCTACCACCTGGTTTTTCCCTAGTACGAACAATTTTTTTCAAAACCTTCATATATCTCTCTATAGGATACATCAATCTCGTTCTTACTGGGCCACAATTCTCTAGTTCACATTCAATATGTATCGAAAGATGCATCGAAATTTTAAATATTGTTGGTGGAAATTCATGTTCCAATAGACAAAGGACTTCAACAACCTCCTGCCTCAAACTAACAAAGTTTGAAGGATCTAATACATGTAAACTCATTCTCTTTAATATTAGGCCCAACTTTATAATTGCCAATCTTGGTCCCTTTGCCAAACTTGATATATTGACCACAATAGGTAAAATATTCTCGATTATGACATGATAGTATTGGCTCTTGAGGCATTTTAAGCTATTCATGTTAGTTTGGCTTCTGATATTTCTACTTACATATACAGTGGGAAAGCGAGTCTAAGAAATCAACTTTAAGAATTTATCACGTTGTTCCTTTGTCCATACATAAGGAGCATTAGGTTTTCTATATTTTTCATCACCATATTTTTCAACCCAAATATTTCAACGAATCTTTAGTTGTTTAAAGTATTCACGTGTTGAACTAGTATTAGAAGAACCAAAAAGAGATTCTATAATAGCATAGGCTATATTTTTCTTAGTATGCATAAAGTCAACATTATGCTTGATGTATATATCCTTAAATTATGGAAAATTATCAAATATGCACAATCGTTTTACACCACTTTCATTACATGCTTCATATCTACTACCACAAATCCCACCACTTTCAATAAAAAACAATTATGTCCATTCTCAATAATGTATTCACTCGTTATTGGTAATGGTGCTTCACGATTCTCTTCTTGGCCATTGAAACATGTTTTTTGTTGATGATATGGATGATACATTTTTAGGTAAGCACGATGTTCACAATAAATAAACTTATGAAAACTTCTTGAGTGCCTCACAAAATCTTGAAATTTGCAGCAAGGACATCCATGGTATCCATGACATTGAGACCATTCAATGTGTTGTATGCAGAAAGATCGTGAATTGTAAAAAATAAGGAATCTCTTAAAGTGAATTTGATTGAATTATCATCCCTTAATTATTCAATTGCTTCAATTCCTTTCCACAATTCCATTAGCTCATCATACAATGGCTCTAAATAAGTATCGATTGTATCTGAAGTCACACTTTTCTTTCCATGTATAATCAATGATAACATTAATAAAAATGGTTTAGTTGCTAACCATGGAGGCAAGTTATAATTTATTAAAAACATTTGCCAAGTTTACCATTTAGTACTTTGATCTGAGAATGGATTCACCCCATCTAGAGCCAAACCCAACCTTATATTACGAGGATCTTGGGAAAAATTGGGCCATCTGTTATCAAATTCCAACCACATCTTAGTATCAAGCACAGGTCGTTGTTTTCCATCAGTTCTCTTATTTCGAGCATGCCATTTCATAAGTTCACCAATGTCTCTGCACCTATAAATTCGAAGTAATTATGGGATTAGTAGAAAGTGGTGAAGAACCTTCCTAGGAACCACACCTGATTTCAACCCTGGTCTATACCTCCCTTCTTGACATTTAGGACATTTTGTCTCACTTGCAAGATTTTTGTGAAACAATACACAGCCATTCACACATGTGTGTATGTTTTCATACCCTAATCCTAACTTAGTTATTTGATTTTTACATTGACTTCGTTTTGTTCATAATGTGGATTCAAGTGATAACAATTGACTTAATAACACTAATAACCCATCTACACTCTCATTTTTCCAACCATGCACCACTTGCAAGTTTAGAATTTGAAGGATTGTTGTCAAATGACTTAAACTGCAATTAGAATACACAGGATTTAAAGAATCCTCCATTGAATTGGCCCAATCATCATTTAGACCATCATTCAACATTCTATGAACTTAAACCCCTTCATATAACATTGTTGCATCTTCATCTATGTTTGGTGGTACTTCAGTGATGTTTGGTACCTCTTCATATCTCATACTACACAATTGTATCATATCTTCATAATAATTTATGTTCCAAGGGATTACGCCACTATGCCCATGTCTTATCATATGTCGATATATGAAATTTATTTTTCTGACCTTTCCACCAAAACAATCATTACATGGACATGGATATTTGTCCATATCATTCTCATCGACTATTCTCTCGTCATATGCATGGTATTCATCTGTTGTCAACATTCGAATTTGACTCATCTTTGATGTTCTTCATTCCAATATTAATTTGATATGTTAATTAACAAATCTTAGGTAATTTAGATAGTATAAGGGAACAAAATGAGCTAAATTGTTGTTAACAATAACAACACTGACAAGGAACTAAGCTAGTCTATGATTTTACATTTTCTAGTTGTGAAGAGAGGTTGGGAAAAAAAAAAATCTCATAGAATCCAATAGGAAATGAGAAAGGTGTCGTAGAAGGAGGAGTTTATCAGCCTTGGCATTCTTATGGAGCATGTAGTTCTTACTGCAACTTCCCAGTCTCAGTGTTGGCCAAGTTATCACAAATTAATGATTTTGGGGGCACTTGAAGTAGTTTGAAAGAATTTTTTTTCATGAATTTTATGTCTTTTATTGTAGATTAATGATTTGGGGGGGAACTTGAAGGAGCTTGAAAGAATTAGTTTCTAAAAATATTATGCAATGAAACTATCAGAGTTACATTTTTTTTCTAAAACTATTAGAGTTCCATTTTTATGATATTGAAGAATGCTAAAAAGTGACCACACTTTTGATTCTAGTTTAGATCTACTATATTCAACACAATAACGCATGCATAAGATATATCACTCACCAAGGTTTTCCAACCAACAAAGATAGGGTCTTCAAACCAACACAGACATAGACTATGGTGCCTCTAGTTATTATTCCTCCTAGTGTATCCATGACCATGAGGACCCTATGTGTAACCAGAAACCCCTTTAAGAGTATGGGCATAGATAGCTGGAGATGTCCTTGTTTCTACATGTAGTAATGATCATGCAGAAGAAAAAATACATGGGAAGATAGATCTTGGACTGGAAGCATGAACCCTGTTCTACATGAGGTATATGTTGACTTACCGATTATAATTGAAGAGAAACAAGACGAATATTAGTTATAGGAAAAATCTTCACCTACTAGAAGAATGAAACTATTATCTATAGAATATTTAAATAATGACTCGATGATTAAAAACAATATACTCCTTTCTTTTGAAAAATATTTTGAACAAACTAAGCATATGGCTATTGACCAATCATCTTGTGCAATAACCGAGAATGTACCACTATTTTTCATGGACACTTAGAGTTTGGATTTATGTAATAACAAGAGTATGTTTATTGGATGTACTATTGTGGAAAATATTACAATAGCTGAGAAAGAAAGTGATTCATATGCTAATAAAATGTTTGATTACCAAAACTCTGAATTTTTTTATACATTGTACCTTTTTTTATTTGTTGACCTTGACTCATAGAAAGTTAATTATGACTTCCATGTATTTGAAAATGTTGGTTTAGTAGCATAGGAAATCTATATAGGAAATATTTAGTGGCATAGTCAACAGAGACATTAGGATTTGGAATAAGAGTTGAAGGAGATGGAGGATTAGTCCTCGGCTAACCCACGATCACTTAAGAGTTTGAGGAGATGAATTAGTCAATATACCAGATAGATCCAGTCTTCAGGGAGGGGATATAGACATTCTGGTAGGGGCCTAAGAGAAATTTTCACCATTAACCAAAATCCTCCCATTCACCTTTCAATAGAAGTATTTCACCTTTAGAATTTCAACTTAATCCATTCTCATTTATCCTTTAGCCCCTCACCTCTCACAAAGAAACACCTCACCTCACCTAAGAACTGGAAATTGGAACCACTGGAGTTACCCTCACAAGAACTGAATCACCCACCCCACGAAAATAAGACGGTCAATTTATAACGAGGTGTAGAGTGATGGTATTTTTCAATTGACAGATGTGGAAGATTATCTTGATTTACAAAACTAGGAAACAATTTCCATTTACATTATGTCAACAATATTTGCTCAATGAGGTTCCTTAAAAAGCTTATTGAAATGAATTTTTTTCACCTCAACCATCTCAGAAAACCTATGATATTTCCCTCCCACCTAATTGTTAACACTCCAAATGGTATTTTATATTTTCATCATGTTTGCATAGTCGTGATAAAATCAGGTGTTTTCATCTTCCCGAGCTACCCAAGTTGCTCTAGTTTTTTGCCTCCATTTTGATTCAACCTAGTCAAGAAACTATTTATTTCATGGCTCCAAAAGATTTAAGTTACTTATCTCTTCTTCATTGAAAATCCCATTCATGTTAGGTTTGAAAATGTTAGAAATGTATTCTTCTAGTATCCATTTCTACTCTTATGGATCCTTGAGTTTGGATTTGGCCCACTCAACAAATTTTATTTTTATAATTTTAAAATTGTCACTAAATTAAAATGCAATAGATTCCTCTAACCGATTGTTCATATGTTTCCATTCACTATCATGCAAATCCTAAATTCAATATCCTTATACCAATTAGATTTTGTAACATCCCGCTCTGGCACACTTACAAAACTTATTCTTTGAGGACACTTGCTCGCAAGTGATCTGGATTTTTATGATGATAAAACATTTATCCTTCATTATGATGCGTTAAGATAGATGACAGGATGTTTTTACTACTTTGATGTAGACAGGTGTTGCTGACTCAGTTTCATTGAGTGTGTAGGGTTTCGGACCTTGAGGAGGCAGAAGCATCGGTGGAACCCCCTTGGACTCCGGATTGAGTCAGGGAGTGTGCTATTTGGGTTGATTCATTTACGGTGATATTGCTTTGTTTTGATGATATGATATTGATTTTATGATATGTTGTTGACATGTTCTGACACGATGGTTG
>ML777508.1:935607-947687 GCA_009831015.1 Picea engelmannii
AAACCGCATAAGAGTTCGATCAAGTTTGGAAAGGGAGCTAAACTCTCTCCTAGGTTCATGGGACCTTTCGATATTGTGGAGAGAAAGGGGCCCATGGCCTATCGACTAGCCTTGCCTGATTCTTTGAGGCGTATGCACGATGTCTTTCATGTATCTGTTTTGAGACATTATATTAGTGATCCTACTGACGTGATTGACATGAGTTCCTTGCAGGTATTGGATGAGGGAGCGCTCACGGCTGAGCCAGTCCGAATTTTAGATCATCGCGTTCAAAAGTTACGACGTCGAACGGTAGATCAGGTCAAGGTCCAGTGGGACAATTATAGTCCGCACTCGGTGACCTGGGAGGACACATATGATATGCACCAGCAGTTTCCATTTTTGTTTGATAGATAGACTTATGATACTATGGTACTTATGATATTGTGGTACATTTATTTCGGCATTTATACTGAGAAACTTCGGGACGAAGTTTAGACCAAGAGGGGGTGTATGTAACATCCCGCTCTAGTGTACTTACAAAACTTATTCTTTGAGGACACTTGCTCGCAAGTGATTTGGATTTTTATGATGATAAAACATGTATCCTTCATTATGATGTGTTAAGATAGATGACAGGATGTTTTTACTACTTTGATGTAGACAGGTGTTGTTGACTCAGTTTCATTGAGTGTGCAGTGTTTCGTACCTTGAGGAGGCAGAAGCATTGGTGGAACCCCCTTGGACTCCGGATTGAGTCAGGGAGTGTGCTATTTGGGTTGATTCATTTACGGTGATATTGCTTTGTTTTGATGATATGATATTGATTTTCTGATATGTTGTTGACATGTTCTGACACAATGGTTGATGATGCAGGTTGACGATAGCTTGCCGACCAGACTCACATATGGAGTAAAGGGGCCACACACGATTTCCAGAGAGGTTGAGGGAGAGGTGTGGACAGCAGCCCTGCCACAGCTTACTAGCACTCCCGTCGTGGCTCGAACTGTATGTTAATGATTACCTAGTTTGAGAGGATCCACTATGCCGTGAGGGCAGACTGAGACAGTCGCTCACGATGATTCTAAGGGGCGCACAATAAGGTGGGGGCCTTATTCCTTAGATTCCTTAGTCTCCCACAAGTTCACCTGGCGGAGTGTTGACTCCAGGGGTTATAGATGTCTACCAATCAGTCAAGTCGGCGAGTGGCACCCTTGGATCACGTGGTGCATCCTGAAGGGCACGTCGCGCAAAAGAAACACAAGTTGGCGAGTCGCACCCTTGGAGCACGTGGTGCATCCTGAAGGGCACGTCGCACAACAGAAGCAAACGAGAAGAGTGGCACCCTTAGAGAAAGAGTGCGTCCTAAAGGGCACGTCGCATTGATGATGATGATGAGACAACCTAGATGACCCTAAGACCTTAACGCCTTAAGAAATTCTCAAAACGACTCCCCTAATGAATTTTTGCCCAGTTCAAATTTAAACCTAAATTTAAAACATCTCTAAGATAAAATCTTGTTAAGCCCTAAGAAAAGATCCTACAAAAATAAACATAAGGGCGTAAACTAAAAGCCTCCTAAGTGTTAGTTAAAGTCTTCTTAAATAATGGGGGGGTAAAGTAATGAGGGAGATAAATTAATTGAAACCCATGGTTTTTAAATTATAAAAAAAAAAAAAAAATATTATTTAAAGTGTGGGGGATATAAAAGTTAGGATTTCGAAAATATAATGAAAAGATTTATAAGAGCATTTATCTTTTTGGGTTTAAAAGAAAAAAAAGGGGGAAGGAATAAATAATAGAAATAGGGAAACTTGTAATAAACGAAAGTAGGGGACATAGGGTAAAAAGAAAAAAGGAATCAGCAGTTAAGGAGTTACTAAAAATCAACAACTTCATTTTAGGAAAGTTATTAAAAGCATGAGAGGGGATCTAGGATCCCTAGGAGTATTTTTAGGAGCGACTATAGGGCGGTGAGGGGAATGAGTCTTTTAATATTTTTGAAGAAAATAAATTTTGGAGAAACGTTGAGGATGAGTGACACTTGGACGACAGAAAATTTTTAGAGGATTGTCAATGAAACTTAAATTAATAATGATTTAGGAAAGTAGGTGGGTCTCAAATTTCTATAAAAGAAGGGGAAATTGGGAAAGAAAGGGGGAACAGTTAGCGTAACATTATGCTGTCGGATTGTGGCTTGACTGTTTGCTTGTGAGGAGTTGGGAATTTCTCAGCTGTATTGGAGTGGTAGCTCAGCCTTGGAGGCGAGCTGAGAAGCTAGTCTTATCTCTGGATCTTGTGTGGCCTCTTTGTGGCTCGGGGGGCTAAGGGGGGAGAAGAGTACCCCTAGCGATTGGCTCAGAGGTACCGGTGAGCTCGCTACGGTCAGCAAGCAGGAGAGACAAGGAGCGCGAGACATCAATCGAGGCACGGACAACTTTCGAGGCAGGCACAAGGAAAAAGGTACGCTCGATACTTGGTAGAGTAGGATGCCCAGATTGGTATTCTTGCATTTAATTTATTACTGTATAAATCTTCAGTCAATGAGAATCGCAGATATAGTTATAATGCCCGGCGGCAAGTACATGGTTGTGTTGTTAGGTATACCGATAATGCATTAGAACTCGCCCTATCATTTACATAGGAATGTGTAGTAATGGCTAATTGTGCGTTATTAAATCTGACTCTTTTTACCTCGGTTGCTTATAAAAAGAATTGGGAATTCTCTGATTTAGAGGTAATGGCAAATCCGTCCCGCCCTGGCGAAATTTTCTGGAATCCATGAATTTGGCAATGTCACTTCGTGCTTAGTTACTGTGATCTTTTCCTTTTTATGTGCTTGCGGTTAAAAGTGGGACTGGGTGGCGTTCCACTTCTGGACGTGTCTTATTTTCTTATAATCACCCTCGGTTGGGTTCTCCGTTTGGCCATGCTTCAGTTCTTACCTGGGTAGCCGAAGATTCATGGTTTTCTTTTTAAGTTCGGGACTGTGTAATTCCGTTTTTGTGTTTTTCTTTATTCTTTAATGTCTGAAAACTTTCCTTGTCTTTGCGAACCAACCTGAACTTCTGGACCGAGTGCTCGGGAATTGAACTTGGGAACTGGGTAGTGTACTGTTCACTTGTTAAATTTTGGAGCCATTTTAAATTTGGGACCGGAACCTAAGCAACGATAGCATGAGGGGGATTCGTTTTTACTGAACAGCGATATCATAGTTTTCTGCTGGACCGTCTCTAGTTGCTTGCACAATGATTTTACCTCAGAATAGGCGTGTGAAGTCCTAATTTACGCTTGGCATTCAGGTATTGTTGAGGGTTACGTGTTGACCCAGCAACAGAGACGGGGTGTGGCTTGAGGCCCAACCTTTTTCTGAGATGAGCTACAGTGATTCCTACACCCAGTCCGCAGAGAAGTTATCTCTGCGTGAAAAAAAATATATATAATAAATCATGACCCAAATTTAAGGCCCTTCCCTGGCAACGAAGAATAATTTCTGATGAAAGCGTATGGCCTTCATATCTGCTAGGGAACACAGCCGTTATTCTTGTTGGTGGTGAATTCATTGCCCTTGGGAAAGCGCCTTCCCTCATGGACTCCCTCGATGCACTGGCGAGCATCGTTTGCTTGATCCCCTGACCTATCTAAGTCAGTCGTTGTCAGTCTCTGCCCTTACCCATTAAAGGTTATACTTGGACTACCCTCGACCATGACTTCTGGATTATCTGGCGAGGCTGGAGCACACGCTACCCTCCTTAAGACCGATGTTTTCTATCGTCGAAATTCCCTTAACCAACAGTAAAAGGGTAGCAGCATTCACGCTCCTTCCTATTTTTTTTATTTTTTTTTTACTTCCAGAAAGGTTTTTAAAAAGGCCCAAAAGGACGTTGAATCTTCTCGTCAGTTGAGTTCTTATACCTTATCATCTCGGTCATTGGATGCAAAATACTTGTACACCTACCTGTGCGCCACAGTCAGCTGGAGTTTAGCTTCTGCTGTAACCACGCGTTTACCTCCCGTCAGACGCCTTACCATAAAGACAACCTTGGGAGTCGAATTTAAGTTTGCATTTTTACCTATGCGTGACAGCGCATCCTTTAACGTTTTTGCATGCCTGTAGGTAGCGTTTTTATATGGTACATTAAGCAAGCATTGATAATGACTTCAATTCTCGACCTGTTAATATGATATTGTATGTAAGTGGTAGTTACAGCTGTCAGAATATATTATTATTAGCGGAAGGGTTCTGCTTTTCCTTCCATAAACTCGAGACATTATATACGCTGTTGAATTTAATGGTTATGTTACCATTGTTCCTGTGTTACATTAGGTTAATGAATCATTCTGTTTTAATTTAATTTATTTTGTTCCACGCAAACTGGATATTGATATATTCCCGTGAGTGTAATAATGAATCATTCTGTTTTAAATAATGACATATTCCCATTGTAATTATTGGGTATGAAGTTTCGAAATTAGGAACATTATGTTTCCTTTGAAAACATTATTGCAATATTATTGAATGTGCATATTGTATACAAATTATTAGTTAGATTCAATGAAATGTATTCCCTCATTTTGCTGTATTATTGAATGGGCATACTGCATACAAATTTATTAGTTAGATTCAATGAAACTTATTCCCTCATGGATATTGATATATTCCCGGGAGTGTAATGGAAGGTAAAGCATTAGAACGAGATGTTAATGCAAATATAAAACACAATACTAAAATGAAAAATTGATATTGTTTTATGGACAGCTTTGTAGTAATGTGACTTGTGTTATCTTCAATGGCAATTATGAAATGCAATACAAATTTGTTTAAATCGCAATTTTAATATTTGTTTAATTAGCAAGATAAATATTTGTTTTAAATTGCAATGTTGATGGTGATGTTTAATTTGCAATGYTATTCTMTCATAAGGGTAAATACATGGTTATTAATGGTCAGGTTAGGTAGTTCAGTTGTATTTAATAAAAAGARCAAGGGCAAARTCATCATTATTTCAATTGAATGATATGGTGATGTTGTTATGGTAATGTTAATGTGACTTTAGAGCACARGAACCACATACGAGGTATGGAGACGATAATTTAAATGCGGAGATATATTATAGGTAGCACATTGTGGTTATTATTTTATGGTAAAGTTGTTGAAACTTGTTGAATTGTTCACATCTAATGAAATGACATGGAACTAAGTGCCATAAATTATTACGATTTAGTAAATGCAGAAAGTTGTTCATTTTAAATAATGTTGAACTTGGGTGTTAGTGGTCAGAGTCCTTTGTCACACGCCTTCCGTAAAGGACGTAGTCGGTCTTCTTTTTATGTGGTACTTGATTGTATTCAGTTAGTTTCTTGGTCGGTTGTGTCGGGTGGTCAGTTTTACGTTGTCATGGTTCGTCGTAATTGTCAATTTTTTTCAAAGATCTCTATGTGTGTGTTTTTCCTGTGTAAGGAATCCAGTTCCGTATCAAGAGTCTCGGGCCCTTTAAAGGCAGGGCTTCCACTCTTGCGACACACCTGACAGAGATTACTAGTTTCTGCCTGAGCAGTCAGCCAGGAGCCTATCTGACCTCCTCTCTCTCTGGAGCAGAGGACTAAGATTAAACACCATGCTTTTCTGTGCAGAAATAATAAACTCTACTGTTGGATTCTTCCATCTGTGACTGTACTATAATTAATACCTGGTTCGTTTTCTGCTTACCGCTACTAGTTGTACGCCTCATGTCTAGGGGTGTTTATTGCTTGTTGTCAATGTGATATGTCGTATGTCGTCTTGTGGTGTTCGTCTTGCTTGCGTCTTGTTCATAGTTGGGTTACTAGTTTCTACGTGAGAAGTTGGCCAGGAGCCTATCTGACCTCCTCTCTCTTAGGAGCAGAGGACTAAGATTAAACACCCTGCTTTCCTGTGTAGAAATGGTAAGATCTACTACTATGGATTCTTCCCTCTGTGTTTGTACTATGCATAACCCAGTACCTCGTTAAATGTTTACGTTGTGAGCCTTATGTCTTGGGTCCTTTATTGCTTGTTGTTACTCGTTGTGTGCCTTCAGTGTTCTTGTGATGAACCTCATGGTTGCGTCTTGTTGGTTGTCGAATGGTGACGTAGGGTCAAGTGTGTTGGTTACTTCTACCCGTGCGCACACACCTTAAACACACACAAAAAAAAATCTCCTGTTATTAGACTGGTTGTCGTAACGAGGAGGTCGTTACATATGGTATCAGAGCCAGGTTCGACCCACGACTTGGGATTCACTACGGCTTTCATTGACATGATTATATTTGATTATTCTATTGTTGATTGAATTGATTGTTTGTGTGCAGGTAATGATGGTTAGAGGACGCGGCGCAGGTAGAGGACGGGGTGCTAGGGGAGGAGGCGTGACGCCTCCATCAGCATCCACGCTTGAGGGGTCTAACCCCCAGGGAGGCGAGCAGGTTCTCGGACAGGAGAAGATAGCGGTTGGAAATGTGATTGGGATGATGAGATCCTTTTAGCGCATGTCTGAGGCTCTGATCAGCCGATTGGACAGAGATGAGGCCAGGGCGTCGGCACCCGCAGAGGTTCCGCCGCGCGCACCAACCGTTACTGGTAGCATTCACCGAGAACTTGAGAAGGTGAAATTTCCCGAGTTCTTTGGTGCCCCGGACGGCGCAGCCGCCGAGCCATGGTTGGAGAATATGGCGATGTGCTTCACGCTTCGTGATTATAACTCCAACATGAAGGTCTGCATGGCGGTCTTTCAACTAAAGGGGAGCACTCTTCTATGGTGGAAGACGCTTCTGCCGCAGCTAAACATGGCCGTTGAAGACGTGTCATGGGAACTCTTCGAGGAACGGTTCCGAGAGAGGTATCTTTCAGAGGAATTCATTCAGCGTTAGCTCAATGAGTTCAACACATTGTGACAGGGAGGTCGTACGGTGCCCGAGTATGAGGCACGTTTTATGGAGCTACTCCGGTATGCTCCACACCTTAACACAGAGAAGCTCAAAGTCAACAGGTTTGTGTTTGGCCTTAACGGCAGCCTGCGTGCAAGGGTTAGGATCTTGATGCCTCAAACCTTGCACGACACTGTCCAAAAGGCCCTCATAGCAGAGGAGGAGCTTATAAGTGGGGGTCAGACCAGGACTCCAGTGAGACCTGCAGGGCAGGGTTCATCTGGTATGCCGCAGCAGCAGACCCCAGCGAGACATATGCAGGGGTATCGTGGCTTGCAGAGGGGATCCACGTTCACTACCCCTCGATGACTGCCGCCTCAGCAGCGGACGCCTTATCGAGGACTATAGCAGCAGCAACAGCGTTGCTCGCAGCAGCAGCGTTGCCCGCAGCAGCAGCAGTTTAGGTCTGTTCAGCAGAACCGATCGGGTTTCCAAGCCAGTGGGCCGTCATCCACTACTTCGGGTACCAGGACTACTGGGCCGAAGAAGGGGTATTGGACATGTGGGGAGCCACACTACCAGTGAGACTCTCCTGTGGAGAGGACCAGAGCGTCCGGATCAACCGGACCCACTACAGTGGGAGATATGGGCAAGGCCCATTGGATTCATGCAGCGGTGAATAACCGCCGGGTAGAGTACCAGTCGATTGTGCTCGAGATGACAGGTACTGTCGCTGACCAGACCCTTAGTATTTTGATAGACACAGGTGTTACTGAGAGTTTCATTTTTGGTGCAATGCTAAAAAGGATTAAGGTAAAGGCAGTCGAACAGGACGAGTTTAGCTTCGTGGAGATGGCTTCAGGAGCCAAACAGAAGGTTGGAGGAAAGGTTACGGGCTGTGCCCTTAACCTGGGAGAGTTTTTCATGAGGGTCAATTTGTACGTCACGATCTTAGGATCTTATGACATCATGATCGGTATAGATTGGTTGGAAACGCATGAGGCGCTACTCAACTGTAAGATGAAGAGGTTGAGCTTGGTCGATGATGAAGGACATAGACGGGTGATTGTAGGACGGAACCAGGGAGTATCCCTGAGGTTCGTCTCTTCCTTACAGTTACAGAAGAGTATGCGCAAGGGGTGAAAGCTTTATGTGATCCTTGCACTAAACGAAAAGGGAGTAGCAGAAGGTATAGAACACCTTCCGGTGGTGAAGGAGTTTGCGGACGTGTTTCCAGAGGAGTTACCTGGGATGCCACCGGAGAGAGAATTGGATTTTACCATAGACCTAAAACTGGGGACTGAACTGATAGCAAGAACGCCTTATCGGATGTCAACCCCAGAGTTGCAAGAGCTGAAAATGCAATTGAAGGAGTTGTTAGACCTGGGACTGATACGCCCTAGTGTGTCACCGTGGGGTGCACCAGTTATTTTCATTCGGAAGAAGGACGGATCGTGGAGGCTTTACATTGACTACTGGCAACTGAACAAGGCTACGATCAAGAATCAATATCCCTTTCCAAGAATTGATGATCTGTTCGATTAAATGAAGGGTGCGACGATGTTCTCGAAGATCGATTTGTGATCAGGGTATCACCAGTTACGGATCAAGGAGGATGACGTCCCTAAGACCTCTTTTAAGACGAGATTTGGACATTACAAGTTTACTGTTTTACCTTTTGGACTGACAAACACGCCAGGGGTATTCATGAGTTTGATGAACGGGGTGTTCCGCGAGTACTTGGACAAGTTCGTCCAAGTATTCATTGACGATATTTTGATCTACTCTCGGACGACGGAGGAGCATGACGAGCACTTGCACTTGGTACTACAGTGTTTGCGAGAGCACAAATTGTATGGGAAGTTGTCCAAATGCTCTTTTTATCAATCGAGGATTCACTACTTAGGGCATGTCATCTCCGGCGAAGGTATCGTCGTGGATCCAGCGAAGGTTGAGGCTATGATGGAATGTCCTGCGCCGACAAATGTCACAGAAGTGTGTAGTTTTATGGTTTTAGCAGGATACTATCGACTGTTTGTCGAGGGATTTTCGAAGATAGAAAATCTGATCACGGAATTGCAGAAGAAAAACAAGAAGTTTGTTTGGACTGAGAAATGCGCGGAAGCATTTCGAAGGCTTAAAGAGTTGTTGACAACAGCGCCGATACTAAAGGTCTCGGACATGGACGTAAACTTCTTGGTATGCACTGACGCATCCAAGGATGGTTTAGGCGGAGTCTTGATGCAAGACAGATGATTTATTGCTTACATTTCGAGAAAACTGAGAAGGCATGAGGAGAATTATGCGACGCACGATTTGGAGTTACTAGCCATTGTATATACCTTTAAGGTTTGGAGACACTACCTTGTTGGACAAAAATTTGAATTAAAGACTGATCATTGTGGACTACAACACATCTTTACGCAAAGCGACCTGAACGCGCGACAACGACGTTGGTCAGAATTGCTTAGCGAGTACGACTTCGAGATTACTTACATAAACGGAACAGTGAATTGAGTGGAAGATGCCTTGAGTCGGAGGCCACGCATCTTTTCTGTGTTACCTCTTCAGACAAATCTACGTGAGAAGATTCTCACTTTATAGTGTGATGATGACTGGTACAGAGAAGTCGAGGATTTTATCAGACAAAACACAATGATGGTACCACGATATGAGGGATATGCATTTGATAGCGATGGTTTATTAAGGTTCAGAAGTTGGATTTACATACCGCCAAACGATGAGTTGAGGATGTTGATACTGAGCGAGGCTCATAGAGCAGTTTACATGGCTCACATGGGAGTTACGAAGATGAGGGTGGACCTTAAGCCCTTGTTCTTTTGGAAATGAATGAAGGCCAACATAGTCAACTTTGTGGCTAGATGTCTAGAGTGTCAGCAGGTAAAGGCTGAACATAGACACCCGGTAGGATTACTTCAACCACATGCCATTCCAGAATCGAAATGGGAAGTCATTTCGATGGATTTTATTGTTGCATTGCCACTGACGGCAAGGAGACATGACTCGATTTTTGTAGTAGTAGACACTCTGACGAAGATTTCTCACTTTATTCCTGTGCGTACGACGTATCAGGCACCTGACATAGTGAGAGTTTTCATCAGTGAGATTGTGAGGCTGCATGGCATGCCTAAAAGGATTATATCTGATCGAGGATCGTTGTTTACTGGACAATTTTGGACGAGTTTCCAAGAGCCCTTGGGAAATCAACTTAACTTTAGTACTGCGTATCACCCAGAGACAGACAGACAGATAGAATGTACGAACCAAACCTTGGAAGACATGTTGCGCATGTACGTGATGGACCAACAAAAGCGTTGGGAGGAATTCTTGCCTCTCGTAGAGTTCTCTTACAACAACGTTTACTAGAGCACCATTAAGATGGTGCCTTTTGAGTTTCTTTATGGGTGACTGTGTCGGATTCCCTTGAGTTGGGATAGGCTTGAGGATAGGGTCCTGGTGGGACCAGAAGCGATCCAGGAAATGGAAGAGCAAATGCAAACCATAAGACAAAGGATAAAATAAGTGTAGGATCGAAAGAAGAGTTATGCCGATGCGCACCGAGTCAACCGTAGTTACAAGGTCGGCGATCGAGTCTTCTTGCAGGTTAAACCGCATAAGAGTTCGATCAAGCTTGGAAAGGGAGCTAAACTCTCTCCTAGGTTCGTGGGACCTTTCTAGATTGTGGAGAGAAAGGGGCCCGTGGCCTATCGACTAGCCTTGCCTGATTCTTTGAGGCGTATGCACGATGTCTTTCATGTATCTGTTTTGAGACATTATATTAGTGATCCTACGCACGTGATTGACATGAGTTCCTTGCAGGTATCGGACGATGGAGCGCTCACGGCTGGGCCACTCCGCATTTTAGATCATCGTGTTCGACAGTTACGACGTTGAACGGTAGATCAGGTTAAGGTCCAGTGGGACAATTATAGTCCGCACTCGACGACCTGGGAGGACGCATATGATATGCGCCAGCAGTTTCCATTTTTGTTTGATAGATAGACTTATGATACTGTGGTACTTATGATATTGTGGTACATTTATTTCGTCATTTATACTGAGAAACTTCGGGACGAAGTTTAGACCAAGAGGGGGTGTATGTAACATCCCTCTCTGGTGCACTTACAAAACTTATTCTTTGAGGACACTTGCTCGCAAGTGATCTGGATTTTTATGATGATAAAACATTTATCCTTCATTATGATGCGTTAAGATAGATGACAGGATGTTTTTACTACTTTGATGTAGACAGGTGATGCTGACTCAGTTTCATTTAGTGTGCAGGGTTTCGTACCTTGAGGAGGCAGAAGCATTGGTGGAACCCCCTTGGACTCCGGATTGAGTCAGGGAGTGTGCTATTTGGGTTGATTCATTTACGGTGATATTGCTTTGTTTTGATGATATGCTATTGATTTTATGATATGTTGTTGACATGTTCTGACACGATGGTTGATGATGCAGGCTGACGATAGCTTACCGACCAGACTCACATATGGAGTAAAGGGGCCACACACGATTTCCAGAGAGGTTGAGGGAGAGGTGTGGACAGTAGCCCTGCCACAGCCTACTAGCACTCCTGCCGTGGCTCGAACTGTAGGTTAACGATTACCTAGTTCGAGAGGATCCACGATGCCGTGAGGGAAGACTGCAACAGTCGCTCACGATGATTCTAAGGGGTGCGCAATAAGGCGGGGGCCTTATTCCTTAGACCCCTTAGTCTCCCACAAGTTCACCTGGCGGAGTGTTGACTCCAGGGGTTATAGATGTCTACCAATCAGTCAAGTCGGCGAGTGGCACCCTTGGAGCACGTGGTGCATCCTGAACGACACGTCGCGCAAAAGAAACAGAAGTTGGTGAGTGGCACCATTGGATCATGTGGTGCATCCTGAAGGGCACGTCGCACAACAGAAGCAAACGAGGCTAGTGGCACCCTTGGAGCACGAGTGCGTCCTGAAGGGCACGTCGCATTGATGATGATGATGAGACAACCTATATGACCCTAATACCTTAACGCCTTAAGAAATTCTCAAAACAACTCACCTAATGAATTGTCGCCCAGTTCAAATCTAAACCTAAATTTAAAACATCTCTAAGATAAAATCTTGTTAAGCCCTAAGAAAATATCCTACAAAAATAAACATAAGGGCATAAACTAAAACCCTCCTAAGTGTTAGTTAAAGTCTTCTTAAATAATG
>ML777508.1:957608-985516 GCA_009831015.1 Picea engelmannii
TACTGTCGCTGACCAAACCCTTAGTATTTTGATAGACCTAGGTGCTACTGAGAGTTTCATTTATGGTGCAGCGCTAAAAAGGATTAAGGTAAAGGCATTCGAACAGGACCTGTTTAGCTTCGTGGAGATGGCTTCGGGAGCCAAACAAAAGGTTGGAGGAAAGGTTACGGGTTGTGCCCTTAACCTGGGAGAGTTTGTCATGAGGGTCAACTTGTATGTCACGATCTTAGGATCTTATGACGTCGTGATCGGTATGGATTGGTTGGAAACGGATGAGGCGATACTCAACTGTAAGATGAAGAGGTTGAGCTTGGTCGATAATGAAGGACATAAACGGGTGATTGTAGGACGGAACCAGGGAGTATCCCTGAGGTTCGTCTCTTCCTTACAGTTACGCAAGAGTATGTGTAAGGGGTGCAAGCTTTATGCAATCCTTGCGCTAAACGAAAAGGGAGTAGCAGAAGGTCTAGAACACCTTCCGATGGTGAAGGAGTTTGCGGACGTGTTTCCAGAGGAGTTACCTGGGATGCTGCCGGAGAGAGAGAATTAGAGTTTACCATAGACCTGAAACCGGGGACTGAACTGATAGCGAGAATGCCTTATCGGATGTCGACCCCAGAGTTGCAAGAGCTGAAAATGCAACTGAAGGAGTTGTTAGACCTGGGACTGATACGCCCTAGTGTGTCACCGTGGGGTGCACCAGTTATTTTCATTTGGAAGAAGGACGGATCGTGGAGGCTTTGCATTGACTACCATCAACTAAACAAGGCTACGATCAAGAATCAATATCCCTTGCCAAGAATTTATGATCTGTTCGATCAAATGAAGGGTGCAACGGTGTTCTCCAAGATCAATTTACGATCAGGGTATCACCAGTTACAGATCAAGGAGGATGACGTCCCTAAGACCACTTTTAAGATGAGATTTGGACATTACGAGTTTACTGTTTTACCTTTTGGACTGACAAACGCCCCAGGGGTATTCATGAGTTTGATGAACGGGGTGTTCCGCGAGTACTTGGACAAGTTCGTCCAAGTATTCATTGATGATATTTTGATCTACTCTCGGACGACGGAGGAGCATGACGAGCACTTGCCCTTGGTACTACAGTGTTTGCAAGAGCACAAATTGTATGGGAAGTTGTCCAAATGCTCTTTTTATCAATCGAGGATTCACTACTTAGGGCATGTCATCTCCGGCGAAGGTATCGTCGTGGATCCAACCAAGGTTGAGGCTATTATGGAATGTCCTGCGCCGACAAATGTCACATAAGTGCGTAGTTTTATGGGTTTAGCAGGATACCATCGACGGTTTTTCGAGGGATTTTCGAAGATAGAAAATCCGATCACGGAATTGCAGAAGAAAAACAAGAAGTTTGTTTGGACTGATAAATGCACGGAAGCATTTCGAAGGCTTAAAGAGTTGTTGACAACAGCGCCGATACTAAAGGTCCTGGACATGGACGTAGACTTCTTGGTATGCACTGACGCATCCAAGGAAGGTTTAGGCGGAGTCTTGATGCAAGACGGATGAGTTATTGCTTACATTTCAAGAAAACTGAGAAGGCATGAGGAGATTTATGCGATGCACGATTTGGAGTTATTAGCCATTGTATATGCCTTGAAGGTTTGGAGACACTACCTTGTTGGACGAAAATTTGAATTAAAGACTGATCATTGTGGACTACAACACATCTTTACGCAAAGCGACCTGAACGCGCGACAACGTCGTTGGTCAGAATTGCTTAGCAAGTACGACTTCGAGATTACTTACATAAAGGGAACAGTGAATCGAGTGGAGGATGCCTTTAGTTGGAGGACACACATCTTTTCTGTGTTACCTCTTCAGACAAATCTATGTGAGAAGAGTCTCACTTTATAGTGTGATGATGACTGGTACAGAGAAGTCGAGGATTTTATCAGACAAAACACAATGATGGTACCACGATATGAGGGATATGCATTTGATAGCGATGGTTTATTGAGGTTTAGAAGTCGGATTTATGTACCGCCAAACGACGAGTTGAGGATGTTGATCCTGAGCGAGGCTCATAGAGAAGTTTACATGGCTCACCTGGGAGTTACGAAGATGAGGGTGGATCTTAAGCCCTTGTTCTTCTGGAAAGGAATGAAAGCCAACATAGTCAACTTTGTGGCTAGATGTCTAGAGTGTCAGCAAGTAAAGGCTGAACATAGACACCCGACAGGGTTACTTCAACCACATGCCATTCCGGAATCGAAATGGGAAGTCATTTCGATGGATTTTATTGTTGCGTTGCCACTGACGGCAAGGAGACAAGACTCGATTTTTGTAGTAGTAGACACTCTGACGAAGAGTGCTCACTTTATTCCTGTGTGTACGACATATCAGGAACCTGACATAGCGAGATTTTTCATCAGTGAGATTGTGAGGCTGCATGGCGTGCCTAAAAGTATTATATCCGATCGAGGATCGGTGTTTACTGGACGATTTTGGATGAGTTTCCAAGAGGCCTTGGGAACTCAACTTAACTTTAGTACTGTGTATCACCCAGATATGGATGGACAGACAGAAGGTACGAACCAAACCATGGAAGACATGTTGCGCATGTACGTGTTGGACCAACAAAAGCGTTGGGATGAATTCTTACCTCTCGTAGAGTTCGCTTACAACAACAGTTACCAGAGCACCATTAAGATGGCGCCTTTTGAGTTTCTTTATGGACGACCGTGTCAGACGCCCTTGAGTTGGGATCAGCTTGAGGATAGGGTCCTAGTGGGACCAGAAGCGATCCAAGAAATGGAAGAGAAAATGAAAACCATAAGACAAAGGATAAAAGAAGCACAGGATCGACAGAAGAGTTATGCCGATGTGCACCGAGTCGACCGTAGTTACAAGGTCGGCGATCGAGTCCTCTTGCGGGTTAAACCGCATAAGAGTTCGATCAAGTTTGGAAAGGGAGATAAACTCTCTCCTAGGTTCGTGGGACCTTTCGAGATTGTGGAGAGAAAGGGGCCCATGGCCTATCGACTAGCCTTGCCTGATTCTTTGAGGCATATGCACGATGTCTTTCATGTATCTGTTTTGAGACATTATATTAGTGATCCTACGCACGTGATTGACATGAGTTCCTTGCAGGTATAGGACGAGGGAGCGCTCACGGTTGATCCAATCCGCATTTTAGATCATCGCATTTGACAGTTACGACGTCGAACGGTAGATCAGGTCAAGGTCCAGTGGGACAATTATAGTCCGCACTCGGCGACCTGGGAGGACGCATATGATATGCGCCAGCAGTTTCCAATTTTGTTTGATAGATAGACTTATGATACTGTGGTACTTATGATATTGTGGTACATTTATTTCAGCATTTATACTAAGAAACTTTGGGACGAATTTTAGACCAAGAGGGGGTGTATGTAACATCCCGCTCTGGCGCACTTACAAAACTTATTCTTTGAGGACACTTTCCCACAAGTGATCTGGATTTTTATGATGATAAAACATTTATCCTTCATTATGATGCGTTAAGAGAGATGACAGGATGTTTTTACTACTTTGATGTAGACAGGTGCTGCTGACTCAGTTTCATTGAGTGTGCAGGGTTTCGGACCTTGAGGAGGCAGAAGCATCGGTGGAACCCCCTTGGACTCCGGATTGAGTCAGGGAGTGTGCTATTTGGGTTGATTCATTTACTGTGATATTGCTTTGTTTTGATGATATGATATTGATTTTATGATATGTTGTTGACATGTTTTGACACAATGGTTGATGATGTAGGTTGACGATAGCTTGCCGACCAGACTCACATATGGAGTAAAGGGGCCACACACGATTTCCAGAGAGGTTGAGGGAGAGGTGTGGACAGCAGCCCTGCTACAGCCTACTAGCACTCCCGTCGTGGCTCGAACTGTAGGTTAACGATTACCTAGTTCGAGAGGATCCACGATGCCGTTTGGGCAGACTGCGACAGTCACTCACGATGATTCTAAGGGGTGCGCAATAAGGCAGGGGCCTTATTCCTTAGAGCCCTTAGTCTCCCACAAGTTCACCTGGCGGAGTGTTGACTCCAGGGGTTATAGATGTCTACCAATAAGTCAATTCAGCAAGTGGCACCCTTGGAGCACGTGGTGCATCCTGAAGGGCACATCGCGCAAAAGAAACACAAGTTGGCGAGTGGCACCCTTGGAGCACGTGGTGCATCCTGAAGGGCACGTCGCACAATAGAAGAAAACGAGGTGAGTGGAACCCTTGGAGCATGAGTGCGTCCTGAAGGGCACATCGCATTGATGATGATGATGAGACAACCTAGATGACCCTAAGACCTTAACGCCTTAAGAAATTCTCAAAAGGACTCCCCTAATGAATTGTCGCCCAGTTCAAATCTAAACCTAAATTTAAAACATCTATAAGATAAAATCTTGTTAAGCCCTAAGAAAATATCCTACAAAAATAAACATAAGGGCGTAAACTGAAAACCTCCTAAGTGTTAGTTAAAGTCTTCTTAAATAATGGGGGGTTAAAGTAATGAGGGAGATAAATTAATTGAAACCCGTGGTTTTTAAATTATAAAAAAAACAAAAAAAAAAAAAAAAAAAAAAAAAAAAAATTATTCAAAGTGTGGTGGGTAAAAAAGTTAGGATTTCGAAAATATAATGAAAAGATTTATAAGAGCATTTATCTTTTTGGGTTTAAAAGAAAAAAAAGGGGGAAGGAATAAATAATAGAAATAGGGAAACTTGTAATAAAGGAAAGTAGGGGACATAGGGTAAAAAGAAAAAAGGAATCAGCAGTTAAGGAGTTACTAAAAATCAACAACTTCATTTTAGGAAAGTTATTAAAAGCATGAGAGGGGATATAGGAACCCTAGGAGTATTTTTAGGAGCGACTATAGGGGGGTGAGGGGAATGAGTCTTTTAATATTTTTGAAGAAAATAAATTTTGGAGAAACGTGGGGGATGAGTGACACTTGGACGGAAGAAAATTTTTAGAGGATTGTCAATGAAACTTAAATTAATAATGATTTAGGAAAGTAGGTGGGTCTCAAATTTCTATAAAATAAGGGGAAATTGGGGAAGAAAGGGGGAACGGTTAGCGTAACGTTACGCTGCCGGATTGTGGCTTGACTATTTTCTTGTGAGGAGTTGGGAATTTATCAGCTGTATTGGAGTGGTAGCTCAGCCTTGGAGGCGAGCTGAGAAGCCAGTCTTATCTCTGGATCTTGTGTGGCCCCTTTGTGGCTCGGGGGGCTAAGGGGGAAGCAGAGTACCCCTAGCGATTGGCTGGGAGGTAACGGTGAGCTCGCCACGGTCGGCAAGCAAGAGCGACAACGAGCGCGGGACATCAATTGAGGCGCGGACAACTTTCGAGGCAGGCACAAGGAAAAATGTATGCTCGATACTTGGTAGAGTAGGATGTTGAAATTGGTATTCTTGCATTTAATTTATTACTATATAAATCTTCAGTCAATGAGAATCGCAGATATAGTTATAATGCCCGACGGCAAGTACATGGTTGTGTTGTTAGGTATACCGATAATGCATTAGAACTCGCCCTGTCATTTACATAGGAATGTGTAGTAATGGCTAATTGTGCGTTATTAAATCTGACTCTTTTTACCTCGGTTGCTTATAAAAAGAATTGGGACTTCTCTGATTTAGAGGTAATGGCAAATCCGTCCCGCCCTGGCGAAATTTTCTGGAATCCATGAATCTGGAAATGTCACTTCATGCTTAGTTACTGTGATCTTTTCCTTTTTATGTGCTTGCGGTTAAAAGTGGGACTGGGTGGTGTTCCACTTCTGGACGTGTCTTATTTTCTTATAATCACCCTCGATTGGGT
Organism: Picea engelmannii; assembly: GCA_009831015.1. NCBI lineage: Eukaryota > Viridiplantae > Streptophyta > Pinopsida > Pinales > Pinaceae > Picea > Picea engelmannii. The sequence continues at coordinate 963,429 of ML777508.1, forward strand.
TCTCCGTTTGGCCATGCTTCATTTCTTACCTGGGTAGCCGAAGATTCATGGTTTGCTTGTTAAGTTCGGGACTGTGTAATTATGTTTTTGTGTTTTTCTTTATTCTTTAATGTCTGAAAACTTTCCTTGTCTTTGCGACCCAACCTGAACTTCTGGACCGAGTGGTCGGGACTTGAACTTGGAAATTGGGTAGTGTACTGTTCACTTGTTAAATTTTGGAGCCATTTTAAATTTGGGACCAGAACCTAAGCAGCGATAGCGTGAGGGGGATTCATTTTTACTGAACAACGCTGTCATAGTTTTCTGCTGGACCGTCTCTAGTTGCTTGCACAACGATTTTACCTCAGAATAGGCGTGTGAAGTCCTAATTTACGCCTGACATTCAGGTATTGTTGAGGGTTACATGTTGACCAAGCAACAGAGCCGGGGCGTGGCTTGAGGCCCAACCTTTTCTAAGATGAGCTACAGTGATTCCTACACCCAGTCCGCAGAGAAGTTATCTCTGCGTGGAAAAAAAAAATATAATAAATCATGACCCAAATTTAAGGCCCTTCCCTGACAATGAAGAATAAGCTCTGATGATAGCGTATGGCCTTCATATCTGCTAGGCAACACAGCCATTATTCCTGTTGGTGGTGAATTCATTGCCCTTGGGAAAGCGCCTTCCCTCGTGGACTCCCTCGATGCACTGGCGAGCATCGTTTGCTTGATCCCCTGACCTATCTAAGTCAGTCGTTGTCAGTCTCTGCCCTTTCCCATTAAAGGTTATACTTGGACTACCCTCGACCATGACTTCTGGATTATCTGGCGAGGCCGGAGCACACACTACCCTCCTTAAGACCGATGTTTTCTATCGCCGAAATTCCCTTAACCAGCAATAAAAGGGTAGCAGCATTCACGCTCCTTCCTGTTTTTTTTATTTTTATTTTTATTTCCAGAAAGGTTTTTAAAAAGGCCCAAAAGGACGTTGAATCTTCTCGCCAGTTGAGTTCTTATGCCTTATCATCTCGGTCATTGGATGCAAAATACCTGTACGCCTACCTGTGAGCCACGGTCAGCTGGAGTTTAGCTTCTGCTGTAACCACGCGTTTACCTTCCGTCAGACGCCTTACCATAACGACAGCCTTGGGAGTTGAATTTAAGTTTGCATTTTTAGCTGTGCGTGACAGCACATCCTTTAACGTTTTTGCATGCCTGTAGGTAGCGTTTTTATATGGTACATTAAGCAGGCATTGATAACGACTTCAATTCTTGACCTGTTAATATGATATTGTGTGTAAGTGGTAGTTACAACTGTCAGAATATATTATTATTAGCGGAAGGGTTCTGATTTTCCTTCCATAAACTCGGGACATTATATACCCTGTTGAATTTAATGGTTATGTTATCGTTGTTCCTGTGTTACATTAGGTTAATGAATCGTTTTGTTTTAATTTAATTTATTTTCTTCCACGCAAACTGGATATTGATATATTCCCGTGAGTGTAATAATGAATCGTTCTGTTTTAAATAATGATATATTCCCATTGTAATTATTGGGTATGAAGTTTCGAAATTAGTAACATTGTGTTTCCTTTGAAAACATTATTGCAATATTATTGAATGTGCATATTGTATACAAATTATTAGTTAGATTCAATGAAATGTATTCCCTCATTTTGCTGTATTATTGAATGGGCATATTGCATACAAATTTATTAGTTAGATTCAATGAAACTTATTCCCTCATGGATATTGATATATTCCCGGGAGTGTAATGGAAGGTAAAGCATTAGAACGAGATGTTAATGAAAATATAAAACGCAATACTAAAATGTAAAATTGATATTGTTTTATGGACATCTTTGTAGTAATGTGACTTGTGTTATCTTCAATGGCAATTATGAAATGCAATACAAATTTGTTTAAATCGCAATTTTAATATTTGTTTAATTAGCAAGATAAATATTTGTTTTAAATTGCAATGTTGATGGTGATGTTTAATTTGCAATGCTATTCTCTCATAAGGGTAAATACATGGTTATTAATGGTCAGGTTAGGTAGTTCAGTTGTATTTAATAAAAAGAACAAGGGCAAAGTCATCATTATTTCAATTGAATGATATGGTGATGTTGTTATGGTAATCTTAATGTGACTTTAGAGCACAGGAACCACATACGAGGTATGGAGACGATAATTTAAATGCAGAGATATATTATAGGTAGCACATTGTGGTTATTATTTTATGGTAAAGTTGTTGAAACTTATTGAATTGTTCACATCTAATGAAATGACATGGAACTAAGTGCCATAAATTATTACGATTTAGTAAATGAGGAAAGTTGTTCATTTTAAATAATGTTGAACTTGGGTGTTAGTGGTCAGAGTCCTTTGTCACACGCCTTCCGTAAAGGATGTAGTCGGTCTTCTTTTTATGTGGTACTTGATTGTATTCAGTTAGTTGCTTGGTCGGTTATGTCGGGTGGTCAGTTTTACGTTGTTGTGGTTCGTCGTAATTGTCAATTTTTTTCAAAGATCTCTATGTGTGTTTTTCCTGTGTAAGGAATCCAGTGCCGTATCAAGAGTCTTGGGCCCTTTAAAGGTAGGGTTTCCACTCTTGCGACACACCTGACAGAGATTACTAGTTTCTGCCTAAGTAGTCAGCCAGGAGCCTATCTAACCTCCTCTCTCTCCGGAGCAGAGGACTAAAATTAAACGCCCTGCTTTTCTGTGCAGAAATAGTAAACTCTATTGTTGGATTCTTCCATCTGTGACTGTACTGTAATTAATACCTGGTTCATTTTCTGCTTACCGCTGCTAGTTGTACGCCTCATGTCTAGGGGCGTTTATTGCTTGTTGTCACTGTGATATGTCGTATGTCGTCTTGTGGTGTTCGTCTTTCTTGCGTCTTGTTTGTAGTCAGGTTACTAGTTTCTGCCTGAGCAGTCGGCCAGGAGACTATCTGACCTCCTCTCTCTCTGGAGCAGAGGACTAAGATTAAACGCCCTGCTTTCCTGTGCAGAAATGGTAAGATCTACTACTATGGATTCTTCCCTCTGTGTTCGTACTATGCATAACCCAGTACGTCGTTAAATGTTTGCATTGTGTGCCTTATGTCTTGGGTCCCATATTGCTTGCTATTACTCGTTGTGTGCCTTCAGTGTTCTTGTGATGAACCTCGTGGTTGCGTCTTGTTGGTTGTCGATTGGCGACGCAGGGTCAAGTGTGCTGGTTACTTCTACCTGCGCGCGCACACCTTAAACACACAAAAAAAAAATTCTCTTGTTATTAGAGTGGTTGTCGTAAGGAGGAGGTCGTTACAGATTTGAATTTAAAAGGGCTTGGGGGATTTTCATTATGCCTCCCCCACTAGGAGAAATATGGGAACATGAACATAAATATGCAACAATCCCCTTCGAAATAATATTCATCAAAATAAAATAATACGGTGTGAATCATTTAAAATTTATATCATCTTAGTAAACCGAATGAAATTTTTTACCATCCTTGTACGCACAAAAGGGTTGTTGTGATATGCAAGCATGTTTTAATTGTTTCCATTCATAAGACTTCTGGGTAGCCATGGAATCTATGCAATGCAAGTTAGCTTAATAGCTAAGCTATATTAGTACTTAATATTAACTACGAAATTCATCTTAGGATAAATTATATTTAGAAAACAATTATAAGCTAAAACCTCATCATTAAATTGGGCTTGTCAACTATTTTATGTAGAATAGGAAATATTTGTTGTATGTGGCATTAAATATTGGAATTGGAAACCATATTATATGTCATGTCTGTCAAAATGGGAACAATAATATGCAACAAGAAATTGTTGAGCCCATAAATTCAAGGTTCATTACAGAGGCAAAAAGATCAGGCAATTTAGACTTACTAAACTACTTAGAATTACATGCTTTAGTATTGGGATCCTTATGTGGGACACTTTTTTAGTGAGATTTAAGACATAAGTGCATATTTTCTACTTTCATGTAAAAATTGTGTCTCATGTAATTATAAAGTTTTTTAAATGAAAGTACATACCCATTAAGGCCTTTATTTCATTGCTCTTGAGGGTTACAACTATTTGCATATTTCCAGTGATGCATTGCAAACTTATTTGTGTGTGTGTCTCATATTCATAAAGATCCAAGGAAAGGAAGATGGGGACACATTTTTTTAGAATCACTAGAGTTATTCATCAAATTTCAAAGTATATTAGGGTAGAGAACATGGGGAATTTATTTTATCTCTTGTATAAATAAGATATATAGAAAACATAAAAAATAATTGTAATTTTATTAATAATTATGAATTATGACTAATAACAAATGAAGACAATGCATCATCCAATCATACAATTTGAAATTTAAATAGTTCAATCCACACATCATATAATGATACATTCATAAAATACCATCTGAAAATAGTTTGTGACATGTCTTCTCCTTACAAGTGTTGCAATAGTATTTAGAAAAATTAAGCTCAAATGTGTTGGAACAGTTCTTTGGAATCATTGATGTTAATTTTAGCCTTTAAAAGATAAGGTAAGGTAAGATAATTTTAGTAATGTCCAATAAACGACCATAAAAGTAGGTCAATGAGACTAAAACAATACATTCAATGTAGGCATGAAAAGTGGGAGTGAAAAAGAAACTCCCCAATCAATATTGAAAGAAGAGAGGGAAAGAACTAAGTGTCTATCAAAAAATTCAATGTTTAACTAAGAGAAGATATAAATAAGGTGAAAGTACAAGAAATATGCTCGAACTTTAAGATTCTCAACATTGAACAAAATACATGATGCGAAGTCTTTCTAGTGCTCATGTTGGCTACTAAGAGTGAGGCCTTCAAAGGAATTCATAATGGTGAAAGGATCTCTAAAGAGTAGGTTCTTGAGAGATCCTTTCACCATTAATCAAAATCCTTCCATTCACCTTTCAACGAAAGAATTTCACCTTTAGAATTTCAACTTAATCCGCTCTCCTTTAGCATTTAGCCTTTATCCCCTCACCTGTCACAAAACAAAACCTCATCTCACCTAAGAATTGGAAATTGAAACCACCTGAATTACCCTCACAAGCACCGAATCACCCACCCCACAAAAAAAAAATGGTCAATTTCTAATGAGGTGTAGAGTGATGGTAGTTTTCAACTGACATATGTGGAAGATATAGTAGCATCGGATGTGTCAAACCAAATTCATAATCCACATAAATATCTATGGTTTGAAAATGTAAATATCCAGAAAGGTATAGATCCCAATAAAAAAATAGAAAATACAAACAAACATCTAGGGTTGGCAAAAAAAAATCTATTTACTTGTGACTTTGTTGTAGAAGGCCCCTGCAAATTCAAATTCTTACTTCTCCTTTTGAGAAGTCTTCATGTCCTCTCAACAAAATTTTTATCTACCATGGTAGTTTCTTATATACCTATACAACCTCCAATGCTCGAATTAACTAAAACCCCTCTCCTCTGGTTGGCTCCAAGCTCCAATGGTCCAATTAACTAAGAACCCTCTCATTTATTCAGCTATGGCTCCAATTCAAACCTCATAGGCTACAATACTACTCACGAGCTCCAATATTGGTCAGTCCAGAAACCCAATTACACTTCCCTCTTCCTCATCGAATATTTAACACTTCACCCACTCCCTCTACGCATTATTGGTCAGTTCGGAAACCCGAAATACACCTCCCTTCGCCCCATCAAATACTTACCATTTCACCCACTCCCTCTGCACCCATGGACTAGCTGTATATTACCTGAAACCCCAAACACACCTCCCTCTACCCCGTCGAATATTTACCAGTGCACCCATGCCCTCTACGCCCATGGACTAGTTGTATAATTACCTGAAGTGTGTCATATTCTCCCACCTTATCTCTGCCCTCATCAAATTATGAACAACACCATATTCTCCCACCTTTTGCACCCTCTTCAATTCTATGCACCCTCGTCAAATTATGAATGCGATCGGTACCATATTCTCCCCCCACTTCAAAGAGTAGTATGAATACATTAATTGTCAACATGTGTCATATGTTGTGAAAGTATGTCTTCATAACCATTGATTAATATAATTTAATCATCCACATAACTATAGTGTATATAAAGTTTGCAAATTAGATTGTGTGACTAATATTTATTTAGTTGTGTTTACTCGACAATCAAATTAATCATTTATTTAGTCGTTGTTATTTCTATGACTAATTATTTAGATGTGCTTTTTTTCCCCGAAAATCAAATTAGTCATCTATTTAGTCATTTGTAATTGTGTTTCAAAAAAGTAGTAGAATTTAGTCATTTTTTCATGTCATGACTAAAAGTTTTAGTCACGTATTCATTGATTTGCCAAATTCTACTAGTGGACATAAAGAATCTTTATCACTTCTCATAGTTTCAATTGTAGAAACATTAGTTCGATAAGTATGAAACACCACTATAGAATTTGTATTGTGGAAAAATCTCAAAAACAAGTATCAAGCATGGAAATTTGGGTGGGCATTGTATTTGAAAAACTTGTTTTTTTCCACAAAGTTGCAAGAAGGAGGATTTGTCTATGAATATTTATTGCAACTAAAGAATTTCAGTGATCAATTGTATGCTATTGGTAAGACAAAATATGATGAGGATATGGTTTTTTTGGTGATGTGAAGCTTTCCACCCTCCTTTGATTCATTGTTTGAGTCATTACATCTATTTGGGGAGACTCAAACACTTTTTTTTTAGAAGTTATTAACATTTATTCTATAAAATGAAAGGAACCTAGATCAAACTGAAGAATCAACCTCATTCACTATAGAAAGTGCATTTAGTGCATGGTTCAAAGGTAAATAAAAATATATCAATGTTAGCAATGCATCCATGAGATCTAAATTCAAATGTTATTACTGTAATAAGCCTAGACACTTCAAGAGACATTGTAAAAAAATACAACATGACTTGGAAAGTCATCAAAAGAAATCAATATATGAAAATGTTGTTGAAGGAGATGAAAAAGAAGCAGAAAGTGATTTTACACTTGTGGAATCTCAAAATAAATCACCCAATTCTACAACCTGGTATTTCGACTCAGGTGAATCTTTCCATTACGCATGCCACAAAGATTGAAATGTAAATTTCGTTGAAGATACTGAGCCACAATGAATCTATTTCTTTTGGTGATTATTGGAATTACTATATTAGAGGATGTGGGGATGTTTTTGTCACATTGAACAACAATTTAAGTTATACTTTCAAGAATGTTTGATATGTTCTTGACATGAACAAAATCGTTTATCTATTAGTGAGATAACTAAAATTCATAATCTTTGTGTAACATTTTGAGAAAACAAATGTATAGTTTCCTCTCTTCATGGTAACATGTTGATTTTTGTTGGTAATAATGAGAAATGGTTGTATAAACTTGTTTCTCTAAAGATAGAAAAAAAATATGCATTAGCAATGGTAGAGAATGTCAGTATGCTCTGGAATGGAAGATATGGACATCTAAGTTATCAATATTTATATGTCCTTAGTATGACTAATATTTTGAATGGTCTTCCATCCATTTAGGAATGTTAAAATGTATGTACATGGTGTCACATAGGAAAACAACATTGGCATTCATTTTATATTGATAAAGCATGGCGATCCAAAGGAGTTTTAGGCCTACCACATGTTGATTTGCATGGTCCAATGAAGACACCCACGATGTCTGAATCAAAGTATTTCTTGATATTGGTTGAAGATTTTTCAAAGAAAATGTGGGTTTACATTCTTAATAAGAAGTCATGTTTTTTTCAAAGTATGCATCATGTGAAGGTTTGGTAGAGACATAAAAAAGTAATTACATAAAATATTTAATATATATCAATGGAGGTGAGTTTATTTCAACTCAATTCAAGGAATTCTACAAAAGGGAAGGTATACACAAGTAATACACCAATCCATACACTCCAAAACAAAATGGATTAATTGAAAGGAGGAATAAGACAATTATGGAGATGAAACGGTGCATGGTACATAACTAGAATGTACCATATCAGTACTAGGAAGAAGTAGTAAATGTTTTGTTCTACATTCTCAACAAAATTATTTGTAAATATTTGTAGAATATCACTCCCAAGGAATCATGGTTAGGAAGAAAAGAGAAGTATCTTTGATGAAAAAAGAAAGGTATATATGTTTTGTGAATACAATGAACATTCAAAATCATATTGACTACTATATGTGTCTAGAAACAAATTTGTGATTAATATAGACATTGTTTTAGATGAGAAAATACCATTCTTCCCTGATAATGGTAAATATATGGATAGTAGTGTATGTGAAAGTGTCACTAATTTAGGAACAAGTTCTAGTGTTGAAATAAAATATGGATCAGAGATGGAAGTTGTTAGTACTATTTTTGTTCCTATCAAAGATATGAAGGTTTGATGAAGTGGTCAGTCTAAGATCATATGAGTTAGTGGTAGAAGACAAAAATTCAAGAGCCTCTAAGATAAAAAAATCCAAGTTACATCAAGGTAGGTCGAAAAAATTTGCAACAAACCCATGTCTTTTTATGTCTAAGGAAACTTTCAGTCTCTCGGGTGCTTATCGAGAGTAAAAAGGGGCCTATCACGTCCCAAAAAGAGATGAAGTGCAAATAACCTAGGGGCTTATCACAAGAACACAACCTAAAGAACCAAGTGCTAGCATTTCAGGAGTTTTTTTTATGTAAAAATATCGATGACTCAGATCACATCACTCGCATGAACTTCAGATCAACGATTGACATACGGCTTCAGATTCCACTTGTCAAAGTCTCGTTTGAAGCCAAATCCTTGAGCACTCTAATGGGATGCCTCTGATTGATGGTTCATATTTGGTAAAGGGGAATGAGATCAAAAGCTCAAAATCTATTGCATTTCCTCTCCTGCATGAGTAACGATGAATGGACACGTGTCCCGAGTGACATATGCACGAATTCACTACTAGTAGGGAACCTATTAGACTAATCCATATTTTCCACATGGACATGTGAAACCCTCCAGATATACATGTCAACATCTTGAAAATGGGTGACAAGTTTCAAGTCTTCCTTCCATGTTAGCTTCATTGTTGGCCAATATAAAACCACCACTTGTCTAGGATGGCGTCAAAATGATAATGTTCATTACTTAGATGATTTTTTCTTTCGACCATGACGATATTAATAGATCTCGTTCAATCTCTCATTCCTTCAATCAAAGGTTGAGACGATATCCTTGCCGGATTCCCTCTTGGGAACTCACTCTTAACCACTTTGGATGGACACCTCCAATGGATGGTCAAGATATGATCTCAGATCTCTCAGCCTCCTCATAAGATGTCATGTCAGCCTATCAGGAGAGCACCGTCAGAACCAACCATAGGCTTCCACATGGACATGTGGAACCCACCACATGGATATCAAATATAGGTGACATGTGTCTTTCTCCCGTACCATGTCAGTACCAATATGGGAAAATATAAAGTCACCACGTGTCTGAGTTTGCATCAGCATGATGATCCTTTCCTTAGTCATTTTTTTCTTTCAACCATGTCGAATCAATGACTCTCGATTGTCCTCAGATATTAACTCGACGGTCATCAGAGTTCTCTTTTTGGAGTCTTGTTTGAATCTAGATCCTTCAGCACTCTAAATAGGCACCTACGATGGGAGGTCCAAATCTTCTTTCAGACCTATTTTAAGGGAAACTAATCAATGGTCCCAATTGCATCACGTCATCAAAAGTGCGTTGAGAGATAAATGATCCATATTTTATCCAGGACCTCAACGTGCCAACTCAACATTACATGTGGCCTACCAACATAACACTATTAGGGAAAATCTGTGACTCCCACGTGGAAATGTAGAACTCATCACTTGCATAGTTAAAAATCTTAGATCTGGGTGACATGTGTCCTACTCCCCTTCCAAATCAATGCCACCATGGGCCAATAGAAAGTCACCATGTGTCCAATATGAAATCAGTGTAATGTTTTCCATTTCCTTATCCGTTTCTAGATTTTGGTCGAGCCTAGATCGATGGCTCACATGATTTCGATGAAATATCAATAGTTCTCCTTACATTGGTGAAATATCAATGGCTCATATCAATGTGTAGGTGAAATATCAATGGTAGATATCAGGTTTCAAGTCTTCATCAAAAAAATCCATTGGGAGTTCCCCCTAAGCTCAAGTTATGCAGTGTCAATGATGACTTTATGATCGGTGACCAAGGACAAGCTAAGGAAGAGTTGACAGCTCGACATGTGAGTAGGGAATTGTCAGAACCAATATGGACTTGCCACGTGGACATGTGGAACCCTCCTAAGTCACCCCAAATATTATAAAAAATGGGTGACACATGTCGTGTTCCCCTGCCACATCAACACCATTGTGGGCTAGTGAAAATATGCCACATTTTAAAGGTGATGTAATAATTATATGGTTCACTCCTTATCCATTTCTGGCTTTTGGTCGAGCCTAGATCAACAACTCTTATGATTTCAATGAAATATCAATGGCCCTCCTTATTCAAGAAACAGATCAATGGACCCCTTGCATCGAAGAAATATTAATGGAGGAGATCAATATGATGTCATCTTCGATGAAATGTGAAAGATATGATAGCTTGGCCATCAACAAAGCGTTGTCATAGCCATCTAGGGGGTGATGTGTGGACATAGGGAACCCATGACTGCACAGATAAATATATTGGAAAGGTGACATGTGTCTTCCCTGGATGCCACATCAAAAACAACGTGGACTAATGAAGAACAAGAATAATTTTAAGGATGGAAATTTATATTAAAATGTAGAAACCAGGGCTAATCTTACTAGTCCTTACTATGAAAAATCTAAAACATTTTGCGATAGTTTTGTAAAAATATTCACATTTATAAGGATTTTATATATTTTCTATAAAATTTTGGCAAATTTAAAGGTAAAATAAATTTATTCAATGAAATTAGGGCTAGTCTTTTTTAGAAAAAATGGAAATTGGCGAATCATTTTTTGGGAAAAACCATGGAAAATTATCCCATTGGTGAAATCTATCCCCTAAAACCATCTATGAAGATTCTCCACATATCCAAGGTGACGTGGTGACATTAGCACAACTTTGTCAATGCCTTAGTAATTTATGGATTTTGGTTGAGTCCATATCAATGGCTCTCAGTTCTCCTCAGACCTCCGATTGATGGCCCAGATTTGTCTTACCGACCCTTCGGAGCTCCCTTGTTGAAGTCATGTTTTCATGCTAGACTCGAGTCACTTCGATGGACACCTCTAATCAACAGTACAAATATGATATTTGATTTTGAGTTTCCCTGACTAGGTGTCGTGTTAGCCCACCAATAGAGCACTGTAAGAGCCAGCTAGTTGTCACCAAGTAGAAAAGTGGAACCCTCTAGATTCATAGGTAAAAACAACAAAAATGGGTGAAACATGTCACTCTCGTCTGTCACTTCGGCGTCATCATGGGCCAATATAATATCACCATGTGTCCAGGCTAATGTTTGTGTGATATATTTTCCTTAGCCGAATGTTTCTATCGAATGTGGCTAGATTGATGGCTCCTATTTTCTCTTCAGTTTCTCTGATCAATGGTCATCAGATCTCCCTTGTCCTAGTCATGTTGAATCCTAGACCCCAATCGATCTGAAAAGTGAAACGCCAATCAATGGTCTAGATTTGATCGATTTGATCTGATGGATGTTGAGTTTTGCGCCTTGAAAGGCCTTGATTTCTATGATTGGCATGCCTTTGATCAATGGTCGTGATTACCTACAAATGATAGATATGATGGATTTTGAGTCGTGTGATCTCACACCTATGCAAATTAATTTCAAGCACCCAACAACAGGAGAAATTATTGCATAAATCTCTTCAGGAACCGGGTGTGATGTATATTTTGGCTAGCAAGTTTCCAGCTGCCCCTTGATATGCTCATAACATAATTCCAACATGTAAAGGGAGTTTTTTACAATTTTACCAGAGATAAACCATGCAAGAATTAAGAAGGTGGAAATGGTTTCAAGATGTTGGAAGTGGTTTCAGGAAGCAGTTTTAGGGAATGAACAAAAGGAATAAAAGACAATGAAGGAACCCATTGTTAGGGCCGACACTTTGGGGAATTAAAGAGATTCTTATAAATAGATCTATTTGACCATAAAACTTGAGCACAATCAGTTGATAAATGCAGCAGGAAGCTAGAGATTCATCCCCTGCATTTAAGTTTTCAATCTGTAATTATTCTATTGTGTTTGTGTTCTCGTAAATCATCTCCTCCCATTTTTTCTTTCTTGTATCGAGTTTAATTTATAAAATCTTGGACAGTAGGCCATTCTTCATGTTCAGTATTATTGTATGATGTCTGGTAATGACACAAAAGTGATTTCCTCTTAATGTATGACCATTTCTTGTCATTTTCTTTATGAATTTGAATGATATGCAGAGGGTACCTCGTTGAATTTGAGTGTATGAATATGTTAATTGTTTTAAGCATGTTTTATTGATCTGTATACACCTGGTAGAGTTGTTGAATCCTTAATTTCTCAACACATTATTATATTTCCATAATCTACAAGATTCATTCTCAATAGTGCCTTGTATGTTTATTTTGTTTTTATTCCAATTCATCACTTCATTCTCCTTTTAAATATTAATTGTATGAAACACTCATAGACATATTTCTCTAATAGTTGAGAGAATTTGTCATCTAGGATGAGACTATTTAAGGTCCTATAATTTCAGAAGAGGAAGAAAGAGAGAAAGAAACTATTTCCAAATATTGTATAAATATTTTATTGCAAATATGGCCTTAAGATTCATCCTGAGTCTTGGGTCCCGAGGTGCCTCAAAATTATTTCAATAACAACCTAGAACATCTCGAGGGATAACAAAAGCATCATAGGATTCAAATTACAAGGAGGAATCTAGTGAGGAAGAGAATAATTATAATCCTTCATAGAAAAATTAGGAAGTCCAACACAATAGATTAAAGTGGTACTATCAAATGATGTATGATGTTCAGGAAGATGAATTTCCCAAAGAAATAGAAGGTTGATTTATGTGACCAAGGAAAAAAATTGTGCAAGGTAATGAGTAGGTAAATTTGTCTTTGACTAGTGTTGTTTTGGAGGTATTTGAGCCGAGCACATTTGAATAAGACAAAGGAAAACTTGAATGGGAAGCTACTATGAAGGTGGAATATGATGCGTTAATGAAAAATGGGACTTGGGTGTTGTCAACATTACCTCCAGGAAAGAAATCCTTTGGTTTTAAATGGATTTTTAAAGTCAATTATAAATCATATGGTTATTTGGATAAATACAAATAGTTTCTTCTTGTCAAAGGATATGCACAGGAAGAACAGGTAGACCACGAAGAAAAATTTTCCTGAACTGTAAAAATGGTAACCCTTTAGTTGGTTATCTCCATTGTTTCTCATTTTGGATGGAAGGTATATCAAATGGATGTTAAAAGTTCCTTTTTAAATGGAGACTTGGATGAGGGGATTTACATGGTGCATCCCCAAGGGTTTCAAGTTATTAAAAATAAACATATGATTTGTTAGTTGGTAAATTCCTTGTATGGGCTTAAAAAAGATCCACAAGCTTTGTATTTCAATCTTGATCAATATCTTAGAGATTTTGGATTAAGAAAAATTTACTTTGAACCCACTCTCTATGTAAAAAACAATGGTGATGACATAGTGATCCTAATTTTATATGTCGATGATCTTTCCATCACTGTAAGTAATTCCTATATGATTCAATATGTGAAATATCATATTTTTTATGTTTTTGAAATAAGGATTTAGGCCTCCAGTATTGTTTAAGTGTAGAGTTTTGGTAATCTAATTATATTATCTTTGTCGTGAGTCAAGTATGTCATAACTCTCTTAAGAAAATTCAAAATGACTGAATGTAATCCTACACATACACCTATGGAAATCTTTGTTTACACTGACTCACCAATGGTCAATGAGTCATTGTATCAGAAATTGGTAGGTAGTTTGATTTATCTTAATACTACTCAACCAGACCTATGTTTTGTAGTAAGTTGTCTTTCTTGATTCATGTCTAAGCCTTAATAGGTACATTGGGAGGTTGCAAATGATTTATTCAATATGTCAAAGGAACGCTTGACTTTGGTATTCTATATCAGAGATATGTCAACTTCATGCAAGAAAGATATATTTATTCTAATTGAGTTGGATCGGTTTGCATGCGGAAGTCAACAATAGGTTATGTTTTCACTCTTGGTTTAGGGGTAATTTCATGGTAGAGTAAGTTGCAACCTATATTTTCCTTATCCTCAACTAAACCAGAATACAAGGTGACCATTAGTGCAAGTTGTGAGATGATGTGGTTACAAAGGATATTTGTTGATCTTCAACTTGACCAAACAATGTTGACCTCACTTTTTTGCAACAATCAAAGTGTTCTCAAGATGGTGAATAAACCAGTCTATGATGTCAGAACTAAGCATATTGAATTTCATCACCATTACATCAAATAGTTGGTTGATAATGAATACATTTGTATTTATTATTGTCCTACAATAGAGAAAATTGTCAACATAATGACAAAACCAATTGGTAATGATAAGCATGTCAAGTTTAGAGATAAACTTGGAATTGTATTTGGTTTAGACATTAAAGGGGGTTATTAGATTAATAATATAAGAGGCTCAATAATGAAAAAAATGGATCCTTATTATGTCCAAGATATTAGGCTGGAGTTCTTAACTACTAGAAACCCGCGAATAGTAGTTTGTTTGATGTGTCATCTGGAAATATATTGAAGCTAATGCAATATAATTGGAGAAGCTGGTGAATTCAAATATTCTTGCTTAATATTTTATAAGATACAAGGCATATGTGTCCTTCATGTACACTATTAATTTTTACAAACTGATTTTCATGATTAAACCCAATGATAGTCCATTTCAAGGATTTTGATTCATCTATTTCTAGTATTGTTGTTTATTTATCTTTTATACTTGTAGTTGTAAAGGATTTTTGGCACATAATAATAAGACTAGCACAACCACATAATTATCGGTTTTCGTTATACATTAATTGGTGCCATTTTCCACCTTTTAAAACTAATGGTGACAAATAGTGTATATCAATCACTTCTAATTATGTGGTCATGCTAGTTGACGACTAACATGCATGAGGAGGATTAGTAGATTTGTGAATTAAAACATCAATATAATTAATAATGAAATATTTATGATTTTTTAGTATGGTTGACCATGGTTGACCATGTTATATTGTGGTTTTCCATGGTTGAATATAGCTAAGCATGTTTGAATTTGGTTGACAACATTTGACTATGGTTGAACTTGGTTGACCATGTTAGACTTTGGTTGACCATGATTTACTATGGTTATATTTGGTTGACCACAATTGTCCATGGTTGTAAATGGTGGACCATGGTTGAATTTGGTTGAACATGGTTGACTAAGTTAAACTATTAATAACCATGGTTAAATTTAGTTGACCACATTTGACTATGGTTGACCATGTTGACTATGGATGACATGGTTCACCATGTTTTACTATGGTTATATTTGATTGACTATGGTTGTCTATTGTTGACCATGGTTGTCTTGGTTGAACATGTTGGACCATGGTTGAATTTGGTTGACCATGGTTGTGTATGTGAAAATTTTATTGGCCACAGTTGAATTTAGCTAACCATGTTTAACTATGGTTGAATATGGTTAACCATGGGTGGCCGTGTTTGACTATGGTTTTGATCCAAGAGGATGTCCACACTATTAGCACATATAATGTACTAGCGTAAAGTCACTTGTCCTAGTCCTTGCTTGGTCTAATGTCATGTCAATTCTAGTTTACTGAGTCATGTCACCTCTCCAACATGCCAAGTCATTAAAGGCACTATTTTCCACCTTGCAACACTTCTTCCATATGTCATATGAAAGAAATCAGAGTACATAGAAACCCTATTTTTTCAATCTGGTTAGGGTTTGATGTATCCTCATTTTGGAAGAAAGCACATGGGTTATTTTTTTTTCATGACGTGCATATATCTTAGAGTCCCTTAATAAACCTATCAACATGACTTATATTCAACTATGTATAAGAAGAAAAACACACAAACCCTAATATACAAATATCAATTTTGGGTGCTACGAAATGTTGCATGGGGATTTTTTTGAAGCTATGATCAGGTACATTCCAAGGTGTTTCAACTTTCAATAGACTTGGGACATCACATTTCAACCATCATAAAAAGGTTTTCATGCGGGTTTCATGGAAATAGGGAAAAATGAAACTTGCGTAGCGATCTCATGCTACGCAAGTGTTGTAGTTTCCAGTTGCATAGCGAGCTCGCTGTGCAACTTTATTTTTATCATAACTCTTAAATCGTGTGCCTATTTGAAATGAAATTTTTATAGGATATGCATGCAGGTAATATGAATAAGATCACGTAATTTCAGGTCAAAATTATTCAATCTTTTCAAGAAATGAGCCATCGTCATCTACATCCATTTTTGAATTTTCTCGAGATCAGTGAACTAGGTTTTTCCCAAATTTCTCCAGTAGAAGAATCATGATGATATTAAGTTGTTGACCAAAATTAATCCCGATCCAGTTTACCGTTTGAGAGAAAATAAAAAGATACCAACTGCAGAAATTTCACTTTGCAAACATGCTACGCAAGTGTTGTAGCTCACAGCTGCACAAAGAGTTGTGTCATCACGCTACGCAAGTGTTGTAGGTTACAATTGATGAATAAAAGGGGAATTCATTATAATAAATGCATCTTGGATGTTTAGGATAGTATGAAAACAACACAATGGCTTCATCAAATATATATTTATGCAAGATATACACATGGGGTTAAATTTAAAGTTTTGTGGCTCTAAATTAGTTTTGAGTTTCTGAAGATTGGAGTAAAGGCTAATGTTTGGAATGGAGGTTTATGTTTCTACAACTCATCAATATAATTTGGAATGTTATAAAAACTAGTTCCAACCTCCATATAGCTTGTAGTGATCAACCATATGAAGAAAACTCGAAAATAACCTCCTTTGTGCAACCTCGCCACGCAAAGTCTGTAAGGCACGTTGTTTTTGCAGTCAACTTCAAGATCATGTTTTGAACAACTGGAGATGTTTTTTGAAAAAAACAAAGAGGATTTTTTCAAACACAAACCCAGTAAAAAATGCCTCTCTCAGGTTTTGCACGTGTCATATTTTGGGAGATTTGCATGGATCTTTTTAGCTTATTTTTCAGATTTAAATATTTAATGATTTCTTGTTTTAGTTATTATATTTGGGAACATATACAGAGAATATGGAGAATAATTTTAGAAAACCGAAAGAGGTTTTTCTCATCCACGAGTTCATCTCAAAAAAACTCTCCCACTTTTGTAACCACTATCGTGATTCAAGAGATATGATGTTATATTTGACCCCTATTTTCCAGCAAATTGATTCCTATTTCTTAGTAGACAGTTTTGACTTTGTTCCTATTTTGATGTAACTAGATCCAAAAATGAAGGAAAATGGTTGAATTCGACCTTGTCATCTTGGGGAAGAATTATTCCTATATGTTTTTGTAATTTTGATTAGTAATGAGGACTAAAGAGAAGGAAACTCTTTTGTATTGGATTTTTTTATTTCTAAGCTTAATATGATATTAGTACATAAGTACAGAGTGTCTTCATAGAAGAGATTCATGCCAAAGATGTTATACATTATGTGTTTTCTTATGTGATATTTTTTCTCTGTTTATCATTTATATATAAGTCTTCTGGTATTTAAAATGATACATGTTTGGATTTCATCCTTGTTAGATGTTACATCTCGTGTGAAGTTAAATACTTATTCTTTTTTCTCACATTGTATGTTCAGAATTCATCTTTACTTTGGTGCTACATTCATAGCAATTTTCCATTGTCTATTATTCCTCTAAAGTTATATAAATAATTCATCCATATCTAGATTCTCTTGATATAATGGGTTGTTGATTTCTTCATTTCTGCTACCATGCTATAACTGATATATTCATTGTAGAACATTGTCTACCTTGCCTTTGTTCCCTAGAATACGCATCAACCAGTCACTGATATTTATGATTTTTATTATTTGGACTCCATGCCCAATGGATTTTACTTTTTATTTGGCCAATAACTTCATAAATTTGACCATTTACTAAAGACCTAGCTTATGATTTCATTGAAAATCTATGAGAGAGCCCTCTCTGGGTTGGAAGGGCTAGATTCCAGCTTGCAAGTTGGTTTGTGGTTACCTCCAGATTTCTTTGATACAACCCAAAGAAATTACATATTGATAACATTATTGTAGTCCTTGTCGGGGATACGAAAGTGAAATTTTCCCTAGGATAAATGACAAATTTCATGCATGAGTACTGATGGTGAATAGTAGTCAGACACAAAGAGGTAAATCATTCACCTGGCGAATCCAATTATGATTCAATCAAATTTGAAAACTCCATTGAAGAACAAACTCATTTAACAGAGATATGGAAGGACACAGTGAGAAGACCGGGTACTTAAGTTTATGTTTTCTCCAGGAAGTACTTTTATGTTTAATCAATATCTTCTTGGCCTTTCCTGAGTTTTTCAAAAGAATATTTCTTTACTTTCTACATTCAAATGAAGACCATGAATCCACCTTTGTATATCGTTTTTAAAAAATTATAGGCATACCTTATTCTTGTACAATTGATATTGACCAAGATCTTTTTCCTAAATCATATGATGTTCATAATCACCCTTGTGAGAAAAATGAAACCAAAGTTGATTTGGTATCTTCTGTCCTTAATCATGCACCTTATAATATTCAAGAGAGATACAAA
The DNA here is from genome assembly GCA_009831015.1 of Picea engelmannii. Taxonomy (NCBI): domain Eukaryota; kingdom Viridiplantae; phylum Streptophyta; class Pinopsida; order Pinales; family Pinaceae; genus Picea; species Picea engelmannii. Next base: position 982,271 of record ML777508.1, read on the forward strand.
CCCTTAAGGTTTCCTTCTACCCTTCATGACTTTCCTCCAAAGGATTACAAATACCTTCCAAGATTTGATGGAGAGATTGATAAAATTTATGCTAAAAAGCCAAAACATGGTTTAGACATTTTCATCTGGAGTCAATAAGTTCATGGGATGAATTGAGGGAAGCCTTCCTTAGATTTTGGGGTGAAAGGAAACTAGGGGATCTACTCCTTTCAGAGTTTTATGCGATGAGGAAAATGAATGATGAAACCATATCAAGTTTCAGTAGGAGGTTTTCTAGTCTTTATTATAAAATTATCAAAGAGATCCAACCACTTGAAGGCACTTCCAGACTATACTATGCCTCAAATTTCCCTCCAGACCTATCCCTGCTTCTTTTGTAAAGGAATTTTGTCACCTTACAACAAATCTTCGGTGATTCTCTAGAGGTTGAGGATAATCTTAGAGCATGTGGGAAACTATCATACCATGATGATGATGATGAATGGAGGGAAGACAAAGTGGACATGAAATTAAAGCTAGAAAAATAGGATGAACCAGGAGTAGTTGATTTGAAGTCCAATCCTTCTCATTGTGAGATGAATATTGATCATCCCAGGGATGTGTAGGGAAAATGTCATAATTATGTGTTTACTAAAGATTATGATTATCAATCTGTTGTCACAATTTTTTTTGTTGATGGTTTTCAAGAAGCCTCTGATTTACCTCTCTATGAGGAGTACAAGGATGATTATGATATTGATCCTAAAAATCAACAAGTTGTAGGTTTTTTTATCATAAAATGATTCCTTTCAGAAAATTAACCACAACTTACGACCCTCATATTATAATTTCACAATTACAAATGGATAAATCCATGAACCTATGGGAGGTGATTCTTTTCTCTTGCATTTTGCTTCATTTGAGTTAGTGAGAAATGATTTTAAGGTCATTAATAAAGAACATAAATTTGAGGGCATGTAAAATCACATAGGTTTTTTGGAGCTAAATGATGATTGCATGTCCCTTCAGAAATGTTTCTTGGATCCTAATGTTGAAAATCAAGTTTTTTCTTCTTTGGATGATGAAAGTAAAGACAATGAACCGATTTATGATGATTTTACCTCAAAGTTAGAAAATGGTGAAGAAGGGTACGTTGTATTAGACACCTTTGAATGTGAAGTTAACTGTCAGAATGCTTCATTCATTGAAAATACGAATCCAATATTCTCAAGTGGTCAAGAACAAATCTTAGATGATTCTCAGGAAGGAATAAACACACAATTAAAAGAGTTTCCAATTGATGACTGCCCATAATACAATAGTTTTCGTTTTGACATACATGATGAGGAAAGTGATAAAATTGTTGCTAATGTTTTTGAGAAAGATCTTGAGATTGAATATTTAGAAAAAAGATCATTTATTGTGGAGGAAAAGGATGGCATATTTCCTGATGTTTATGAGCAAAACAAAGTTTCATATGTTGGTTTCCCCTCCCTCTTTGTTGAGCAACAAGGGGAATTTAATCATATTTTTCAAGATCCTTTTGCATCTTTGTTGGAGACATCATAGCGAGAAATTTTGGGGATTTGTTTGAGGTTAGTAAGTGGATATATTTCTTCAGAAAATATGATTTTTGGGGTTGGAGTCAAGTTGTTGTTTGAGTTTCCATAACATAGACAGTTAATTTTCTTTCTGAGTAAAAGAATGAAAAGAGTTCAACAATGGATAAGATACTTTATTAGTTGCACTGGGTATTTGATTTCACTTGATTGAAAATTTGTTTAGAATCCTAGAGTAGGAGTGTGTCTAAATAAGCTCACAGGGTCGAGCATTATTTTCAGCAAATTTTAGTTCAGTTTCAAGATTCAATTTTCAATTTGCAACATTCATAGTACAGTTTGGGTTTTCAGATTGAAGAGTGGTTTGTTTTCAGTTGAATAAGGTCACAGGTTAGAGCACATCAATTTTCAAGTTGCATAAAATTTTGGGATCAACGCAATGGATCAGGCATCGATCTTCAAGTTCTTTGTCACCTCACAGAGAGGAGGCCATCCCCAGTAGGATCCAAATGTTAGCACATATAACGTATTGGGGTAAAGTCACTTTTCCTAGTCCTTTTCTGTTCTAATTTCATGTCAATTCTAGTTTACTGATTCATGTCACCTTTCCAACATCCCAAGTCATTAAAGGCACAATTTTCCACCTTGCAACACTACTGCCATATGTCATATGAAAGAAATCAGAGTACATAGAAACTATAGTTTTGCAATATGGTTAGGGTTTGATGTATCCGCATTTTGGAAGCAAGCAGAAGGGTTATTTTTGTTTGATGAACTACATATATCTTAGAGTCCCTTAATAAACCTATGAACATGACCTATATTCAACTATGTATAAGCAGTAAAACATGCAAACCCTAATATGCAGGTATCATTTTTGGGTGCTGCGAAATGTTGCATGGGGATTGTTTTTTAAGCTATGATCAAGTACATTCCAAGGTGTTTTGACTTTCAACAGACTTGGGAAATCACATTTCAACCATAAACAAAAGTTTTTCATGTGGGTTTCGTGGGAATAGGGGAAAACATAACTTGTGTAGTGATCAAACGCTACACAAGTGTTGTAGTTTCCAGTTGTGTAGCGAACTCACTACGCAAGTGTATTTTTATAATAACTCTTAAATCACGCACCCGTTTGCTGTGAAAGTTTTATAGGAGATTGTAATACCCCAAGGACGAGCCCCAGTTGTTTTATGAATTGTAAACATGTTTTCTACGTTGGTGAGCCGAGCAATTATAAGGTGGTAGGCATATGTTTTAGTAGGTTGAAGAACCTAGGTGTTAAAGGCCAGGAGACTGTTTTGTACATGTTATTCATATTATTAATATAAAAACATCATTGTGTGTAGACCGACCACAAAGAAAGAGTGATGGGGGACTAAGCTCCACTAGGTTGGGTAAGGGAGAGGGGGTTGATAGGTCAGAAAGAGGGGATAATCCTAATGGATTAAGTCCAAGAGAATAATAATTTATTATTATTATTTCAAAGGATGTTTAAAAGGATATGTTTTTATCCTAAGTTCCTGGGGAAGGAAAGGTGACCTCCAAAAGAAAAGGAACGTGCTTCCTGAGCGACGGGTGTCAGCTCAGGCACATGCAGACTTAAGGGGGAATTCTTGTTGTTGTGAGGGGGGAAGAAAGAACTCTCACGGACCCGCTCACTCACTCAGTCACTCATGCACGCAGAGGGGGAAATCTCACTCATGTA